>NQII01003997.1:180657-228244 GCA_002778355.1 Clitarchus hookeri
GCTGTGCTGGCTGGCCGGGGCAAATACGGGGATCGCCCGGCGTAGCTGGTGGCCGACGACGGTTGACTTCGAGGTTGGTTGAGGACCAACGCATCAACATCGACCACGAGTACAGCCGCATGACCACGCCGTCCGTTTGTAGAATAAAGACTGACCCTAGCTCCGGTGATGTGGGGCGTTACTTGCATTGTGACGTCACTGGTTCCTTACTGGCTCAGATGCTGGGCCAATCCTAGATGACGTGACGTGGCCGGAAATTTTTTACCTGGAAGTGTTTATTGACGTGTAGTTTTAGAGCAATCTATACCTCTACCTTCTACGTGTGTGGAAGGGGTTTATATACCCTGGCTGGGGCCGAAGACGAGAGGAATCGTATCTTGTCAGTGGTCATGGACACAAAAATAAAATAGAAGTATACCAAAGACCCCTGGTCTTTAGGGAAAAAATAACATTTTTAATGTTAAAATTTATTCCAGTTTATTGCTTTAATTTTTCCTCACATTGGAGTGCAATTTTTGGTGAGATTTGAAAATCACATTAAAGAGGGAATTTTTCGCTCACCATTGTAGCGAAAGATTTTTGGAATTTTAGTTGAAAGCTCATATTTTGGAGCGGGAAACCTTATTAGGCGTTTGTTACTGTTATACAGGATGTATCACTACATCGGTTACAAACTTTCAGGAGAGATAGAGTACACCTTGACGATCGGAAATCGCATAGCAATGCATAGTCGGAAATGCTTTCCTGGCGTGGTAGTGACGACACAAAACACAAGACAGGAAGGACACGAACAGGGTGAGAAAACATGTTTATTATCTTAGTACAGCAAAAATCAAAGAAGGTGTTCGAAATGACGACTCCGGGCCGTGATGCAGGCCTCACATCTCTGGCGCATTGAAGATCTGACGTTGGCGAAAATGTCGGACGTGTTCCGGACTTCCCCAGCAGCTGCCACGATGCGTGCAACAAGTTCCTCAACGCTGTTAATAGGAGTTTCGTACACCAGTGCCTTGAGGTAACCCCAGAAAAAGACATCAAGGTTCGTGTTCCTGTCTTTCCTTTCTTGTGTTTTGTGTCGTCACTACCGCGCCAGGAAAGCGTTTCCGACCATGCATTGCTGTGTGATTTCCGATCGTCTAGGTGTACTCTATCTCTCCTGAAAGTTTGTAACCGCTGTACTTATACAACCTGTATTGAAATGCCCTATATAAAAAAATAATGTAGAAATGTGTACAAAATTAGTATTAATACTGAATGTAGAGCGGAAAGTTTGCAATTATANAAAAAATAATGTAGAAATGTGTACAAAATTAGTATTAATACTGAATGTAGAGCGGAAAGTTTGCAATTATAAATTTTAATAAAAAATTTCTAATGTGTTTTGTAATCTTTGAAATATGTGTATACATATACCAGAAAAAAAATTTCCTTCTTTTCCATCAGGTGCACTTATGATCCTTGTCAGGGTTACTATCAATTTATTCCCAACATAACATCTTACCTTGAAAATTGACAATTAATATTTTTGAATAGTAGTTTTCTCAAAGAAGAGAACACGGTATTAAATCCTGGGAAGGTTGTTGAAAATTGCTGGCAGTTTGAGGTGATGGCATTGACATTGCATGTGATTATAGGGAGACTTAGCACTGTTCACCAAGGAGGCGAA
Source organism: Clitarchus hookeri (assembly GCA_002778355.1). Taxonomy (NCBI): domain Eukaryota; kingdom Metazoa; phylum Arthropoda; class Insecta; order Phasmatodea; family Phasmatidae; genus Clitarchus; species Clitarchus hookeri. The sequence continues at coordinate 182,324 of NQII01003997.1, forward strand.
AGAGCGGGTTTTCTCCAAATTACAAGGTTACGAACTAACTCATGAGGGATATTGTTAAAGACTTACAAACGGATTATATAATTCCTTTATTCCAAGTAGGTAAATTTAACACGTAAATTATTCCAGATAACTAACTTTTCATGAGGTAAAGTGTGCAAGACTTCTCGTTTTTGCCACTAGTAAGGTTTCTGTTATAAATATGCTGAAGACAATAATTTTACGTCGAGCAGGATAGTGTAATGGTAACGTGCTGACCTCGCAACTGAGAGGTCCAGGGTTCGGATTCCATTTATGACCAATATTAATTTAGTGTTTAATTGGCGTCAGACCATACCAACCTTCAAAAGCCCACAACCCGTAAAACACAATTGAGGACCTTACTAACCAACATTGCTGCTATCGTGGTAACATTTTCGCTACGACTAACGAACACATTATTGCCTACAAACACACTGAATATATTGGTGAACACAGACGTAATTTTGTAACTTCCTCTTAATACTGGAATGACCAAAAAAAATGTTGTTGGCACCACAAACTATTTTGTCATGTCTATATAGATAATAGAATTTTGCGGTCACTAACAAAATCTTATTGGTTACCATAAAATTGTTTTTTCAATAGCACAAAAGGATCAGGGAAGAAATCAATGTCCCTTATTAAGGAACAACACCAGCGTTCACCTGGAATGGTTTTTGAAAACCATTAAAAATTTAAATCAGGATAGACGGACGTGAAATCGAAACAGGGTTCTGCCGACTCAAAAGTTAATTGCATTACCAACACGTCACGGGGCCATAGTGGTGCAATGGTCAGACTACTCGCCTCCCACCTAGGCGAATCTGGTTTGATTCTTGGTGGGGCCGGACAATGCCACTGGCCGGCGGGTTCCACCGGGATCTCCCCTTTCCCCCGCCCTTGCATTCCGACGCTGCTTCATTCCCATTTCGCTTCACCCTCATCAGCTCATGACTACGATGTTCAGAGCCGCCCAAATCTCTCCACTACCACGCCATCTTGCTCGGAGCTTTTGGCTTTGACTTGCACGAGCACATACCGAAAATCTAACAAGTGGCACAAATGCCAAGGCGTAAACTCTTCACATCACTGAAATTGAATTTTTCTTGAATCATTTACGTATTACATTTCATTACTTGGGAAAAAATAAATAATCTAATAGATCCCCAATTTATTAACAATATTACACATGAATTCTTTCATAACCTGATTCAAGAAGACGAAAACAGACAAATATAATATATCGTGGTCAACCGTAAAACCAAGCAGCCAATTTGAGCGCTCATGTGCAGATATTCGGTTGTAATTTTGTAGCCAGCGCGAAATACAGGATATTAGGTAATTCGCGGATACGAACTGTTTCACGTGACTCTGTAAATTAAAATTAAGTAGAAAATATACTTTGTTAAAGAAGCATGAGGTCTTTAGTTTACGAGAAAAACTACATAAAATAGATAAAAAGACTTTATTGAACGCTAAGCACAGCATACAGCATCAGCACATAAAACGTCGAATCGTCTTAACAGGTGTTCGAAGTTTACTCTGGCCATAGTAATACTCCTTTCCGCACTTTAGATGTAAGCAGCATGCACGGAACTTGGCCGCCGGATGAACCCATGGTCATTGCCACGTCCCAGTACTTGCTGCATGTGAACTCCATTACCTCCATGGCACTACTGAGCTCGGCTCGTTCCCTTGTCATATGCCTAACGACCGACACATTAGTTGTAGCATTCGTGTCACCTTTATCGAATTGGAATATCACATGTTAACTACAATAGTTTTTAAAATTTTCATGACGTTTTTCTCGTAAACGAAAGGTTTTTTGCATTTTTACCAACGAATATTTTCTACTTAGTTTTGTTCACAAATTCGTGTGGTGCAGTCCGAATTAGCGAATTACTTGACTCTCTGTAGTTTGTTGTTAATGACATAAGTGGTATTGCCGTCAACTAAATATTTAATTTCAAACGCGGAAGTATTGTTTTTACTTCAAAGTGCCAGCAAATATCTTTTCATAAAGCAAATATGTTAGGGAGCAATAAATGGCTACAGTACTTCTTAATATACGTGTTATTGTGCACCACAATCTTTTTTCTAAAAACAAAAATTTTGCTTCGGAAAGCACTACTGAAGTAGTGTGGCCACGTTGATGTAGTGGTTAGATTACTAGCTTCCCACTTAGGTGAACAGGGCTCGATTCCCGGCGTGGTCTCTCCCGAGTTTTTGCATGTGGGAATTGTGCTGGATATGCAACTGGTTGGCGGGATTTCTCGGAGATCTCCCGTTTTTCCCGCCCTTTAATTCCGGAGCTGCTCCATACTCACCTCATTTCACCCTGATCGTCTCTCAAGACCTCGATTTTAAGAGCCGCCCTAATCTCTTCACTCACCGAAATAGTTTTTGTAACCAATAACAAATCTTTTCCTTTAGTGTACAGACACAGGGTATTTTAAAGAGCGCTACTCCTGCGATTTAAACCTGAGATTTGCTGCTGGCTCTCCCCAGAAAATCTTCCTCTCTCCCAGTACTCCATGAGACTTCGGAAGGAGTCCTCGACTTCATTTCCCGAGGGGACTGCCCTGGAAGGACTCTGAGTAGAGATGCTGAGGTCCTTTGTTGTCCTGCCCCTCGGAACTATTGTGCTCCTCTGCCGGGCCCGCTCAAAGCCAACCCCTACTTCCCCACTCCGGCCACCGACGCTTTGACCCGTCTCTCATGAAGAAAGCGGCCCGCAATGGGACACCCATGATAAAAATACCTGCTCAAAGCCGACCCCATACACTCCGCGCAAGAGAAGTGCAGGAACTCCCGTGGGATACAAGGACGGTGGTCCTTTTAATTTCTAATGTGCACTATGCACAAAGGAAGTTGTTCCACTCCCCCAAATATGGTCGCCAATTTACCACATCAACTGCACGAGTTCTGCATTGTTGTCAGATTTTCGCGGATTGTCGCCAAGATATTATAAGTGGCTAAAAGATATTCAGGATGTCAATAAGTGTGTGTGTGTGTTGCTAGAAGACATTCATATTTAGAGTAGTTTGTAGTAAAGTACGACATGTACAATACCTTAATAAAGTTCAGTTGTGTAAAATTTGTTTAAGTGCTGGCCAAAATATGTTTTTTTCTACAAACAAGAAACATGTCGAAATAAGTGCTTGATATAGTTATCCGTTTTCTCTGTGTAACCATACGTACGATGAGCAACTGGACAACATTTCGCGAGTTTTCAAGCTACAGTTAATTCACAGTATCCTCTCATTTTTTTAAAACAAACCTTTCTAAAATCAGTCAATGCAGGACGTGTTTGGTTGTTTCCTAAATACGCCATGTATCACAAGCGTTTTATACACCTGTTAACATGAAAATATCATATTTTTGTTGCATTTAAATTTACATTTATGTTACCAATAAATTATAATAACTCATTCATTATCAATACGTAAAAAACACAGAAACATGGGCGTGTTGTTAAAACCTGGTATGTAATAGGTCTCGTTCAAAATATTATTAAACAGAGTGCGCACAAACGCGGTGTGCATTCCTTTTGGTGTAATTTTCTAAACCTAGCTTTATTTCCATGAAACAGGGCAATAGACGGAAAGTAGAACTTTAGCAGGGCTTCATAAAAGTTGGATGTAACCATAAAGTGATTATATTACATCTAANAAAACACAGAAACATGGGCGTGTTGTTAAAACCTGGTATGTAATAGGTCTCGTTCAAAATATTATTAAACAGAGTACGCACAAACGCGGTGTGCATTCCTTTTGGTGTAATTTTCTAAACCTAGCTTTATTTCCATGAAACAGGGGAATAGACGGAAAGTAGAACTTTAGCAGGGCTTCATAAAAGTTGGATGTAACCATAAAGTGATTATATTACATCTAANAATAGACGGAAAGTAGAACTTTAGCAGGGCTTCATAAAAGTTGGATGTAACCATAAAGTGATTATATTACATCTAAGTATTAGATCTAATACGGCCAGCGCTGGGGACTGCGGTGGTGTAGTGACCGGACTACTCAATTCCCATCTAGGCGATCCGGGCTCGTTTCCCGGTGGGGTGGCTTCCAAATTTTCGCATGTCGGATGCCGCTGTTCGGCGGGTTTTCTACGGGATCTCCCGTTTCTCCCGACCCTGCATGCCGGTGCTGCTCCATATTCACCTCATTTATCCATCATAGGCTCCCATGACCTCGTTGTTAATAGCCGCCCGTTTTCTTCTCAGCAATTACTACAATTTTTTTTTTAGTTAAATGTGCCGCTTCCTTTTTAATAGTGCTCTTGCTTATGAAGACATGATTACGCACCTGCTCCTTCAATCTAATTTTACTTTTTTACGACGAGTGACGAACCGTGAGTATCAATTTTGATTCCCGAATCTTTAAGGTTACTGACTATGGAATAGGCTACACGTTGCTAATTGTATTCCGCCTACAAGTGATCAGTCCCATTATTTAATAGCCGAACCTCATACACTCAGATGCATCCGCACATTCGTAACCCCATGCACACAAAGCCACATTCACATTAATCCACGTGTTCATCCGTGTGCACTCCTACTCACAGACAAAGGCACGAACTCTTGGGACTCATTAATCCCATTGTAACGAGAATAGTCTTGTTAGAAGCAAAAACTAAGGAACCGAAATATTTTTCATTTCGCTTATGACAAAAATTCCATTATTTAATGTAGAGAGAGGTACATAAGAAATTAATTGTTTATAGTTATATTTACGAAAAACATTCTAGGATCTGCAGACAACGGTATTCGAATCACCACCTCTCCTCGCGCTACTTACAGTTACTCTGAAACTATATGACCAGATCTTTTTTCAAAAATCTAATTCATATAATTATAAATCCTTAATTATACTTTGTGTTCTCTCTGGACTTTTGAGAATGTCCAAAAGAAAAAAAAGGTTCTTACGAAAAGAAATTTTTTGTTCCATATCATTCGTTGTATAGCTAGTTAATAGTTACCTCAAAACTTCAGAAATAAGACTTCGGGCAAAAAATTATCCCCCGTAGCTGCACACAATTTTTATGTAAACAATGGCAGACAGATATACTGGGACATTGGCACCGTATTATGAAAATTANTCCTTGTGCACTCCTACTCACAGACAAAGGCACGAACTCTTGGGACTCATTAATCCCATTGTAACGAGAATAGTCCTGTTAGAAGCAAAAACTAAGGAACCGAAATATTTTTCATTTCGCTTATGACAAAAATTCCATTATTTAATGTAGAGAGAGGTACATAAGAAATTAATTGTTTATAGTTATATTTACGAAAAACATTCTAGGATCTGCAGACAACGGTATTCGAATCACCACCTCTCCTCGCGCTACTTACAGTTACTCTGAAACTATATGACCAGATCTTTTTTCAAAAATCTAATTCATATAATTATAAATCCTTAATTATACTTTGTGTTCTCTCTGGACTTTTGAGAATGTCCAAAAGAAAAAAAAGGTTCTTACGAAATGAAATTTTTTGTTCCATATCATTCGTTGTATAGCTAGTTAATAGTTACCTCAAAACTTCAGAAATAAGACTTCGGGAAAAAAATTATCCCGCGTAGCTGCACACAATTTTTATGTAAACAATGGCAGACAGATATACTGGGACATTGGCACCGTATTATGAAAATTANCGTAGCTGCACACAATTTTTATGTAAACAATGGCAGACAGATATACTGGGACATTGGCACCGTATTATGAAAATTAGTTCTACATCTTAACGTCTTATTAATTGTGTTATGTCCTAACTGGTGTGATCTGAAATTTGTTTCTCAATTTTCTTCATGTGTATTGTAGTAACAGACTTTGTGAGTAACAGCCTTAATAACGCTACCAGTAAGTTCTCTACGGTGATGCCCTCGTGAATACGATTCATTAGGCTAATGGCACTGAAAGCATTCAGCTGATAAAGCGCTGCTGGTGTGCTTAACATTTAATGTAATTAAACCACACCACTGCAAGGAAGTACTCGTGCCACTATTGTAGCGGGAAAACCCTTGCTTCTTCATCTCCGAAGCAGCTGAACCAAAACACTACATGAAGTGCCAAGAAGACTTCACGAATAATTAAGCATTATGCTGTTGATTGAATTACATGTTATGCTATTGGCAGTAAGACATAGACACGAAGGGGCCGCAGTGGTGTAGTGGTCGGATCACTCGCCTCCCACTTAGGCGAACCGGGTTCGGTTCCTGATGGGGTCATTCCCGGATTTTTGCACGTGGGAATCGTGTCGGACGATGCCACTGGTCGGCGGATTTTCTCTGGGATCTCTGGTTTCCCCCGTACTTTCATTCTGACGCTGCTCTATCCTCACCTCGCTTCATTGCCAAGACCACCACCCAAATATCTCCNTTCCCCCGTACTTTCATTCTGACGCTGCTCTATCCTCACCTCGCTTCATTGCCAAGACCACCACCCAAATATCTCTACTCCACTCCGAATCTACATGATGAAAAGTGGACACGATTATGGCTAATTTTCTGTGTTCTTACCAATTCTAGTGATTTTACCTATATCGTTTTCATAAATGAAACTGACTTCTGGATGCATTCAAAGAAGTTTACTCCTACTCTACTGAAACCACGCAGCAATCAATAAATATAATACCCACTGATAAAATATTACTTTTCATTAGAAGCGGTGTGTTCAGCAGAACCTGCAGCGCTGCGCTCAGCACTAACTGGCAGAGATGTGGTAGCATTTCCCCCAACGAACGCACGCAGCAATAATTTGTACACGAGGCGAATTAATACACAATTCTCAGAAAAAATTGAGAAAGGCTTTAAAAATAATAGTTTGCCTTGAACAAATTGTGCGAGAGAGTCGCTAATGTCAGTCGCNTTCCCCCGTACTTTCATTCTGACGCTGCTCTATCCTCACCTCGCTTCATTGCCAAGACCACCACCCAAATATCTCCACTCCACTCCGAATCTACATGATGAAAAGTGGACACGATTATGGCTAATTTTCTGTGTTCTTACCAATTCCANCACGATTATGGCTAATTTTCTGTGTTCTTACCAATTCTAGTGATTTTACCTATATCGTTTTCATAAATGAAACTGACTTCTGGATGCATTCAAAGAAGTTTACTCCTACTCTACTGAAACCACGCAGCAATCAATAAATATAATACCCACTGATAAAATATTACTTTTCATTAGAAGCGGTGTGTTCAGCAGAACCTGCAGCGCTGCGCTCAGCACTAACTGGCAGAGATGCGGTAGCATTTCCCCCAACGAACGCACGCAGCAATAATTTGTACACGAGGCGAATTAATTCACAATTCTCAGAAAAAAATTGAGAAAGGCTTTAAAAATAATAGTTTGCCTTGAACAAATTGTGCGAGAGAGTCGCTAATGTCAGTCGCTAATGTCAGAAGAANAAAAAATTGAGAAAGGCTTTAAAAATAATAGTTTGCCTTGAACAAATTGTGCGAGAGAGTCGCTAATGTCAGTCGCTAATGTCAGAAGAAATTGCCATAATATAAGAGTAGCGATGACTACGAATTGCTTAAGTCAATTATGTTGTGTGTATGAAGTCCATGTTAAAACAATATATTATATTAAACCGCGTTATTGAAGAAACATTAGGGTTTGTTTCACTCGAAAAATTTCCTTCTAAGTTAAGATACAACCCTTCCTCCAAAATAAACTTCCATACCCTCCACTGCGTGACCCCTCCATAGCCATACTGGCACTTTTATTTAACGGAGTTGACAGATAATTTGGCGGCAGAATATTTCATCATGGAAAGCTATCCTTCAAAGAATGTGGCAGGAGCTTATGTAATTAATTTTGACATCTCTGAATGCGCCAAAGACGGTGGGCTGGAATACCGGGTTTGTGAAATTTGGGTTGGANTGTAATTAATTTTGACATCTCTGAATGCGCCAAAGACGGTGGGCTGGAATACCGGGTTTGTGAAATTTGGGTTGGAGAGGGGGGGGGGTCGGGTGGAAGGAAGCGATGCTACTAAAAGCGGACTCGGAAACTGAAATTAACTAATCCCATTTGAAATGGTACTCAACTTTCGCGTAGGCTTTCCGCCGCGAGAATTAATGATTCTACGTCGCCTGTGTTTCTCTTTGGCAACCTGCCATTTTTTTTTCTGTGAGGAGCTTCCCAAAATTAAGTTCGCCGCTTAAAAAGTACTCACATACAATGCGGTCTTAATTTTTTTTTCGCGCAATCCCGCCTAAACCTACTTAAAATAAAAACCTTAGTGCTCGAGTTAGCAAAGGAATATCTCTCTTTGCTGTTAATACATCTGAAAAAATATTTTTTTCACTCTTTTTTAACTACGAATAAAATCCTCTAATTATTTTAACGAATTCAAATCATGAATACGCTATGTATTCCTCACACTTATCGACGTTTATGTCACATTCCTGACAAGTGAAATCGTTCAACGTTTGGAATATTTGTTTATTGACTTTTTAAGCTTGTAGTGAATGATTTTTTTTAAATTATGCATATTACGCTGTTAGCTAGGTCTTATTATACGTAGTCGGAGACACAAGATTTTTTCGCGCTCACTTACTTGCTCGTTGTTCTTTGGTGGGTCATGGTTTGTTTGACATTCCCTGAAGGATTCTGTAAAAAGAAGCAATACCGTAAAACGCAGGACACAAATAAATCTTTTCTATTCCTTGTGAAAACAACCAATGGACGAATGGCNCCCATTTGAAATGGTACTCAACTTTCGCGTAGGCTTTCCGCCGCGAGAATTAATGATTCTACGTCGCCTGTGTTTTTTTACTCTTTGGCAACCTGCCATTTTTTTTTCTGTGAGGAGCTTCACAAAATTAAGTTCGCCGCTTAAAAAGTACTCACATGCAATGCGGTCTTAATATTTTTTCGCGCAATCCCGCCTAAACCTACTTAAAATAAAAACCTTAGTGCTCGAGTTAGCAAAGGAATATCTCTCTTTGCTGTTAATACATCTGAAAAAATATTTTTTTCACTCTTTTTTAACTACGAATAAAATCCTCTAATTATTTTAACGAATTCAAATCATGAATACGCTATGTATTCCTCACACTTATCGACGTTTATGTCACATTCCTGACAAGTGAAATCGTTCAACGTTTGGAATATTTGTTTATTGACTTTTTAAGCTTGTAGTGAATGATTTTTTTTTTTAAATTATGTATATTACGCTGTTAGCTAGGTCTTATTATACGTAGTCGGAGACACAAGATTTTTTCGCGCTCACTTACTTGCTCGTTGTTCTTTGGTGGGTCATGGTTTGTTTGACATTCCCTGAAGGATTCTGTAAATAGAAGCAATACCGTAAAACGCAGGACACAAATAAATCTTTTCTATTCCTTGTGAAAACAACCAATGGACGAATGGCATCCACTTTGGTGTAAAATCGTTTATGAAGCCTATCTGCGTGCCAGGACTCTTGCGAAATGTTTCTGTTTTATAGGTGGTTGGTCACAAGCCATAGATATTTTAGCTAAAGAGACTTCGCCTTACTGAGCATATTAGGCGCTCAAGGTGACATCCTGGTAAATTTTAAACCCCACAATATCTCTCCACGCCGTTAAAAAACAGCATGTTCCCACAAAGGTTTCGACGTGTAATAACTGTAGCTGAATTCCTGAAACCGCGTAGAATTTTTGCGCATGATAGAAGCCAATCTCTGATGACGAACTTTCAAAATGGAAATACTAAATATAATACTATTTTCACTCTCTCTCTCTCTCAGTGGAAAACTAATGTTTTATTGATACGCGCTAATATGTGCAAACATTTATTTTACGAACACGATTTTCCTGCGGAGGTCATGCATTGCCTTTGGAAGCAGTGTACTACATTAGCGTTCTTATAGCCGAGCAACGTATAATCGCAGGGCCTAAAAACGATCGTCGTAAACGTTTCATGCTTCAGTAATAAAGATAAAATTGTTCCCTTAGTCCCTATACTAACACTGCTTCACGGGTAATTAAATAATTTTTAAGTAATATTTGCAAGTATCCTGTCAGTACTCGCGTTCATTCTAACGTAAAAGGTTGTGGGATTACTTAGGGTTACGTTAACAGAGAATTAATAAAGTGTAGTTACACGCTATAAATAAATTCTATTTTAGTGCCTAGAAATTTGGCAAACGAAATTACGGGTTAGCGTAATAGCTTAACATTGTATCTTAAACAATTTCTCAGCGAAGTATAATCGACGCTGTGACGACAAACCAACATTGACGGCTTTCTGAATTGAAATTTACACTCTCGTTAGGTCAGACGCCTCATTTTAGATTGTAGTGCTGACGAGTAAGGTAGCTGACGCTTTCTTGATGGAAGGTGTCCCATTTTCCAAAATAAAATTGTGAATTTTTCTACATAGCTACATACAGTATCTGAATCTTATTTTACAAAAACGCACTAAGCCACTTCCGTTTCTCGCAGCGCTTCCTCCACGTATTTTTCTCTTAGCGCAGGAATTTTTTTTTTTTTTTTTTTCGTGATATTGTAACTGCTATTTGATCGCGAGGGTGGAGAATCAACGAGTGAACAGATTTGGGTGACTCTTAACATCGAGGTCTTGAGAGCTGATGAGGGTAAAGCGAGGTGAGTATGGAGTAGCACCGAAATGCTAGGGCGGGGAAATCGGGAACTCCCGAGAAAACCCACTGACCAGCGGCATCGTCCGGCATTATTCCCACATGCAAAAATCTGGAGGCGAACCCACAGGGAATCGAACTTGGTTCATCTTGGTGGGAGGCGAGTAGTCTAACCACTACACGCCGGGGTTGGAGAAGAATTGCGTTTCTCAACCATCAAGAAAGAAGAGAAATTTCCTTAATTTTTTTGTACGGGTGTGCACGAATGTATTTTTTCCTCACCGAGGGAGCGTATCTGATTGATATATTGGGGCAAGGAAACAAATTTTCCGAACAAATTAATTTTAGCTTAGTGCGAAATTTTTTTTCCTTACTTCAGGCCTTGAGATTTACGTGAATTAATTTATGCTTCCACGCAGGTCATCTCTCTTTTTTTTCCTTTGCTTATTTTATTTGGAATTCTGAGATATTACTAGTTGTCCGTAGTATCTGCTGAGCCCGTCAACTTTCTGAACTTTCCGGTCTTAAAACTTTGATTGGATCCAAGCGACCATGACATTGACCCCATGCTCATGACCTTTAATGACATTAAAACAAAAATATCGCGAAATTATCCAAAAAAATTAGTAAAATTTGTATAAAAAATTTATAACAGTTATTAATTAAATTTTTATAAAAAATATAACAACTTATTTTTAAAATTTTATAAAAACCATTATATGAAACTAAAACTTCACATATTGGGCATACAGTGGATTGTAGCCGACCAGCCACAATATTATGTCCTCCCCAACAACCATATTGGATACAGGCGACCTTGAAGGTAACATTTTACCTTGACCCCGTACCCTTGCCCTTATATTGCCTAATTTGCCAAATACACTAAAAAATTCAAAATAAATATTTTGTAACTTAGCAATTTATTTAAAAATTAATAAAAATTGTCAAAAAATTTCTTTTTAAAACTTACATTTCAGGAAGTCCCCCTCCCATCGCTCTGCTACACGTACATAAGACGACTTACACTCCTTAAATTAATCACATCGTCTGAACATTCCCCTCCTCGTCCCCAAAAGCTTTTCTTATTCTGTGGAATACAGCAATTTTGATTCATTTTTTTTTTTCATTCAATTATACATTGCTGAAAGCCGCCGTCTTGGATTTCATGTTTATATTTTCATCGCCTATGNCCCCAAAAGCTTTTCTTATTCTGTGGAATACAGCAATTTTGATTGATTTTTTTTTTTCATTCAATTATACATTGCTGAAAGCCGCCGTCTTGGATTTCATGTTTATATTTTCATCGCCTATGTGGTGCTACGCTAATGTATTAACTATCGATTTACCCACCATGCGAACTGTAGTTCTCTCTCACGTATGCTCGGCATACCATCTTGGTTTCCACTTTTGCTTAGTCCCCTATTCTTCAGCTTCAGTTTTTCCATGTCAAAAATCTTGGATTTTATCAAAATTTTTTTTTCATGTAAGTCACATTAGATTTTATTTTTACTACCATAGCATCATCGCCTAGTTTCCCAATTACTTATGCACTATCATTCTATATCTGACATCTGGTCCTTCGTTTTTTTAAGCCACCAGATGGCAGCCATATTTGTTTACGTTTCTAACATGCAGGTGGTGCTGTCGGCGCCCTCCGTATTGGGTTATATTTTCAATGCATAGGTGGCACTAATTTCTGGATTATGCCACCTGCTATCAGTCTGTACTGAATGACGATGAGTTCCATACCTGCAAAAAATGTAAATTGACATATTTAGTTTTTGTTTTATATAGTACATAAGTAATTATTTATTTTTTAAACATTTACATTTTTAAAAGTTGGTAATTTTTATTGTCAATGTGTTATAACAAATATAAATCATAGTGCTTCTCTTGTACAAGAGCACATACATTCTATATAAAACAGATTCGTGCAATAAATAGATTACACCACTGAATTAATAAGTCTTTTAGTGAAGCAGAAGGGAGTATATTATAAAATAAATTCACACTACTATGTTATAATAAATTAAATTCAATTACTATTATATACCTACTATCTAAACAATTATTTTATACAAAAGATTTTTATGTTTTTTCAGAAGATTGTCTATTATGGATAGTAGACAACAGTTTCATCTGATATAACCCCGATCCTTCAGTTCATCTATGATTGAAGTTATCTCAACCATGCAATAGAGATCTCCGAATTTTTGCAGGTCAATCAAATTACTGAGTCGATCAACAAGTTCATTAGGATCTTCGGGAAATATGTAACGAGCGTTCTTGACTACTTCTACCTTCTTCATACCAATTGTCGAAGGAAACTCGGTGATAAAGTGTGTGAGAAGGCCGAGAGAATCATCATCCTTCTTATTAGGTACTTCATCCACACTGTCATCATAGTCATTATCATCAATGCTGTCTTCATGATCGTCTTCACCTCCTGTTTCATCTTTAATATAAAATTTACTTTTCTTTGTAGGAGTCACATGGTTATCATCAGTATGTAGAGCCGAAAACCGTTATTTTTAATTCTGTCAACTTAACACGAATATCTTGCAAGTATACATTCCACACATATCGACACTTTCATGCCTCGTTTGTCTCTCATTCCATGATATGCATTAACTATATTGTCATAGTCGTCTGAGGAAACAGTACCCATTGATGCAGCAGAGGGTATTGGCAACATCCCTTGCTGGCTCTCAAAAGACGAATCCTTGAAGTTTGTGATGTGTTCCTTCATCGTATCACATTACATAAACTGCACGTGGTCATTGTCGTAATACTTCATCATGCAAGTACCCTCGTCGTCTGTAAACTTTTTGATAGTGTATTAACAATAGTTAACAAAGTTATCACATGCTGTTTCTCAGTGGCCTTGATGTGTTTATTTAAGTTACCATGTCCAGTGAACTCTCTAGAACATTTATGGCAGCTAAGAAAAGCAAGAAATGGATTTTTTTTTAAACAGTCAATCTTCTCATGTCGCCACGCATTACAACTTTTACCAAAGTACTTGGCACAATAACAGCATTGTTTTCCATGTAATTTTTGGACAGTCGTTGAAGGTAAGTGTGCAGTCAAACTTGGCATACCCGATTTCACACCTTTAGTGGCATGCATCCTCATCAAGTATACATGAATTCCTTCACTTTATTCCTGCCAACTGAGTTCTGATGACTGACTCCTGCCATGACTCCTGCTGACGGACTACTGCCGACTGACTCCTGTAGACTAACTCCTGTCGACTGACTCCTACAGAATGACTCCAACTAAGATGTAACTGCTTAGCTGGTTTAATAACAACTAACCGATGATGCACTAATATGTTAATTTATATATGCTGATAATTCATCGTGTTCATGGAATGTCGTGTCGGGTATCATCCAATTGTCATATGGCACATTGGCAATGCTGATTTACAAGTTACTGCCTCACGAATTCTCAAACTAAACGATCAGACGCTAGATAACTCGCCATCGATATGGCCCCCTTGAGAACATGCCCATGATAGTCGATGTAGCACTATCCGATTGGGACTCTAACCGACGACACACTCGCCAACATCTTCGATACCCAGAAGCAAGTCACTCCTTTGCAAAGAATTTCGCAAACTTTTCACGAACCAATAATTCATTGTACGAACTTACTCTCTCTAATCACTTCACGACAAATATTTCCACTTGTCCTTCGTTCAACTGCCGCNNGGGGGGGGGGCTGAGCTCAAAATATCGTCTGCTGTAAGGCTGGATCTAACTGCTGGACCTTGGGTCGCCAACATGGTGGACGCCTTAGACAACTCGGCCACCGAGACAGTTAGTGAAGTAATGTTTTAAATGTGGTTTATAAATTGCAACACTCCTCACCCCCTCCCCCCAAAAGAAAACTACAGAAAATTAAAATAAATTCTAAATTTTAGTAACATATAATGTAACACTATCTTACCCATCGCTCACCCCACCAAATATCACATTACCCTTTCCCTACCCTCACCCATCCAAATCATAAAAATTCGAGGAAAAATCGCAAACAATAAAAACAATAATTCTAAAAATCGGGGTACATAAAACGTTAAGCTCACACTCACAACACAACCCTAACCAACAAACACCCCCACTCCTTACCACCACTCTTCCAATCATAACACAATCGAGAAAAATGGCAACAATTCAAAAATAAATTCTAAAAAATCTATAAACTTATAACCTTAATCTCACAATCGTTGCACCACCGGCGCCACACCGTCTCTGATATTTTACTCCCCCTCCCAATCATAAAAAAATTATGAAAGGTCACAAAAAATCTTAAAAATCAAGTAACATGTAACATTAGACCCTCTTCCCTTGCTCAACCCTCCCCCACCAACCCCTCAACAACCACGCAAATTAATAATTGGCCTTATGTTAAAAAAAATATCCCTCCACCCGTACCAATAAATTGTATTTGCCCATTGTTCACTGAATTGCACTTTTTACTCGTATATTTTGAATAGTATTAACACTATAGAGAGTGCTAGTAATAATGTTTGTTAGCATCTACCATGAGAGATAATTTACTCCCGGCAAGGTGCTATCGACCTGTACCGAATGGCGACGATACTCCCTGCAAAGTACGTAAATTGTTATATTTAATTTTTTGGTTTTAATTTTCAGCACAATTATTCTTTATTTTGATTTTCTATATAAATTAAGTTTTTTTAATAAGCAGAACATAAAGTATTTAAAAAAACTTATTTTATTCGGTAATATACAATATGAGGAAACACGTAAGTCTTTGAATAAAAGTTTTTATACATCTTCCTCTTCCATGGCAAGTTCACCTCTCGATGTCCGCTTCAGCAACCGAGGAATTGTAGCGGGCAGGGAAACCACATCACTTGAGGTATGCCTTTCCATTACGTCGTTTCAGCACCTTCTCGACCAAATACACATCTGTAAAATTCATAGACTGAATCTTTTCGGTGTAGAAACCACCACGAATCGGTAGTTGTTCAGATCTTCGACATAGTAGGTCGTCGGAGCGTAGTTGCGTGTACGCCACACACGAAACAGTTAGGAGCTCCAATTCGCTGTAAACTCTTTCTCGAAGATGCCTTTCTGTTTGAAGATGCTCACCTGGTCGCCGATTTTGGCTTTAGGGTTGCGTGGGTCCTTCCTCTTGGAATGGCACAGTCCGAAGCAGGGAGTCGTCCTTGATGTCATCGGGCATCATGCGATTGGTAGAATGAACGGTTGAATTATACTCGCGGACGAGTTTCGGCAGTAGCCAAAGCCACTTTTAGCTGCCATTCGCAGCGAAATGCTTCCACATCTTGCCGTTCAGAGTCCTGTTGAACCTCTCAACTTTATATGCTTCAAGATTGCTTTCTTTATGTGGAATAATGATTTATGTCATGTTTCTTCATCAGGGCCTTGGTTTTTGCATTGTAGAAATCCTTGCCTTTTCCGGTTTGCAAATTAGTTGGTCTACATCCTTCATGCAACACATCCGCGATGGCTTCGGTGATGTCACATGCAGTCTTCAACTTGACCGACCTGGCCCATGAGAATTTCTATAGGCATCTATGACTGTCAACATGTATATGTAGCCCTTTTTGACCCGAGCATACGGTATCATCTCAATAAGGTCTGCTTGAAATATGTCGTTCATCCCTCAAATCATGCCCCTGTGACGATGGTAGTTACGCCTGACGGCTGCATGCAGTTCGTGAGCGATTCCCAACCTACTCATCGTATGTAGCCTCCCTCCTTCACTTATTCGACGATGGATATAATCTCGTTGTTGTGCGAGTAATTTCCAACCCTTTGCGAAGTGACCAATAGTCGTAGTCTATTCACCAGTTCGTTCTGGTAGTTTCAAAACAGGTAGTTGGTCCTTAACAGCACATGGCTATCCTATGAGCGGCCATAGGATAACCTCTTTGTAAATGCAGGATATACGAAATTTATCCTGTAATATACCTGGGACATACTGCGAATATCCCCGAGTCATCCCAATGAAAATATTGTGGATAGCCGTAGGACATCCATGAAGGACATCCATGGGACATCCAAGCTGCGCATCAAAGGGACATCCCAGTAGTGTGTCCGAGCGACGACCTAGCAGTGCATCCGAGGGACAACCCAGCGGTGCGTCCTAGGGACGACCCACGACGCGTACAAAGGACGACCCTGCGACGCGTAAATGGGATGACTCTCCGGTGCATCCGAGGAAGATCTCTGCGGTACTCCCGAAGTGTGTTCCAGTGAGACGCCCAAGGGTCCCGAGGGACACTGACCAATATTTTCGTAAGGCATGGAGACATGAATTCTCAGTTCTGTGTGGCTACTGACGTGTTACCAATGCCGGAATTAGTTAACCCCGAACATTTACTTATTTTATAGCTTTAAAATATTCATGTTACGATATTCACAATATAGTTAGTCATTTTTATGGTAACAAATATACTGTCTATGAAGATTTTTCTGAATAACATTTTCTGGTTTACAAATGTTTGTGAAATGTCAACAATCTATTATGTGTTAAAAGCTTACACAAGAATCAATGTATGCTAACTCTGCAAATATGTCCTGTTTTCATTGGTTTATAATTGTGTTTGATCACACTACGTTGTGATTGATCTATAGAGGCAGATAACTTTTATTAATGATTAAATTGTTTACATTTTACTACATAGCGTAGTTAGGACTGTACTCCAAGAACCAACACATTTTTTCCAAACAAAGAAGACATTTTACAGCATTTTCTTTTGTTATTTAAAACTGTATGCCATAATTTCTACACAGACTTAATTTAGGTTAATAGCGAAAAACTCTACTTTGTAAATAAACACTTTGACTGCAGTACCGTAAGAGATGTATCAAAGATGAATAAACACAATCTATGTCGCACCATAATGAATAAGTGTCACAGGCAGCTCTGTAAAGTTTGTTCTAACCACGGCCTTAGAAGACATGTCTGGAAACTTGTTTGAAAAGTTGACCCATTTAGTTCATGAATCTAATCACAGAGCGCTGCTGCCATATAAGTGCTGTTTGACATGGCAAGCACAGGTAAGGGAATTACAAGTTTTTCTTAAAATGGAAAAATGACTTTCAGACCTCTAAGGTGCTTTCCTTATACCAGCAATGTTAACAGGGCTAATTTGGTCTGGGCTTTTGCGGCCACTTCATTAACTAAGTACATCACTAAGGGTGTCAACTCGCTAACATTGTTATATAGGCAAGCATTCAGACCTGTCTACTACAGCCATAGTTCCTGCCAGAAAATGTGGATTTGGTTTTGGAGGAACTGCAACACCACTGGCCATGAATACACGAATTTTTGATACCAATGGTTGGTAGTATTTTACATTGGTTGTGTGTACAAAAGCAAAAAAAAATTAAATTCATCCTGCGTAATTAATGTGCCCCTTAGGGGAAAATACTATGTCCCGAAGTAAACAAACAGGTATCAACTATAACTGTAATTATGTTGGTCGTGTGCACAAAAATTTAAAAATACTAAAAGTCACTCTCTCATACATGGTGTGCTCCACAGCAAAAAATTTGTCCCTAAAAATGATTTGTTCCATGGAGAAATTAAAATAATTCTGTAAATCTAGTCCAATTTTTGGTAAAATACAGAAGTGATAGTGTGAATGTGGTTTGATACACGGTTATTAAAAATTACACCTAGCCATTTTTTAAGGTAAATTATTTATACAGCAAAATCTAGTTAAAAAAAATTTCCTCAATAATACAAAGTTTTCTCCTTTCCCCATAGAATGAGATAAGGGATTAAGTATTAACATATATGCTTAAAGGGTTTTTTACATTAGCTATAATGTCAAGTCCAGTAGTTAATTAAGTATTGCTAGTCAAAAAATATATGTTTTAGGGAGAAAAGGGCTGGAATCTATTTAGAGTTCACTCTCACATATATTAGTTATACAAAACTATTAGTTATACAAACAAATTACAGTTCACACGAGCACTTATTAGTACAACCTCATTATTACAAATTGCAAACATATTTAGGTATCTTAAGGTTAGTATTAAGAATATTCACTTTAAGTATTTCTATCCTAAATCTTTGCCAGATGCTGAGACTATACTGTGTCCGAAGTGCACAGTATGTCGGACAAACGAAAATCTGAAAACATTTTATGTAGACTTTATCTTTGTATTGCAAATCATCAAGGTGTGACGTAGCCATCGCCATCAAGCATGTTGTATGGAATTCTGTAGCATTTGTCACAACCAGACGATGGTCGAGATGAAAATTAGTTTTTTGTTTATGCCTGTATTTGAAAGTTTAGACATATTTAGGATTATTTAATTCTTACAGTTAATGAAAACACCTTTATTGTTATAAAAGTAGTAAATTTTCAGCTTGAAAGTAAAAATCAACCTGGAGAGGAAATTGGTACAAGAAACAAAAATTACAGTATTGCTCCGAAAATAAGCTTCCCTAGAATATGAGCCACTGCACTGTTAAAATCTATTGTCTCATGAGAAGGCAAAAATAAAATTGCCCAAAATATAAGCCACAGTAGCATTTAAGTTGTTTCTTTGGTTAAAAAGGTTATTTCAAAGGATGGATAGTAAAAGAATAAATAACAATAAAAAACACCAAAAAAATCTTCATGTAGGCATTACTCTCATTAAATTACACAAATGTGATCTCAGCTCAACGAAATAGTTAAAAAATATGGTTAAAGCTGTGCAATATGTAATATGTATTACCTAACTGCATATCGTAGCAGCATCCAGTAGTTGTTTTTTAATGAAAATATTAGCTTACAAATTTGTTTTCATAAACATTTAGTTCTAAGACACACATTTATTTTATGCTTCAATAAATGTTTTAAAATGTTAAGATTACTTCTAGATCAATGAATAATTACGTTTCTTCATGTTGTTAAAAATTATTGTAATGTTACCAATAATAAAAACAATATTAGCTGGTGTTAATCCCTACAGTGTACTGGGTGAATCAGGTTTGTTACCATCTTTAGCACTTATCCGTTCTTTTTTCATAAAACCACCAAATAAATGCAAACTATCAGAGTGTTCTTATCTTAGATAAAAGAATCCAACACGATCTCAGAATATGGCTGCTGCTGACAAGCCAACATACAGCTGTTTAACTGTAAGCAACTCTTGTTGCGAACCACATGTAATGAATGTGTCCTTTGTGCGGTTTGACAACCAGTATAATGCACAGTAACTGCCAGAAAAATTATTAAATCAATATTCTTTACGCAAGAAACTCGGTGTTTAAAATGTGATTTACAAGAATAAAATAAAAGACTGTCAGTTTACACAACCAAGCTGACCCAGCCACAGGCTAGAAACAGCTAAGAATGAAGATTTAACAAAACTCTTTTCAGCACCAAACTGTAATAATGAAATATAATACCGAAATACCATGTTTCATACTCTGGAACGAAGCAGTTTTATTTGCCTTTTGGTTTTGTCTCTAGATATATGTTCTAAGTTAATACTAAAATGGCCGCCACTGAAGCAGGTATTCAACAAGATGGTAATAATTAATTTTAAAGAAAAATAATACAAAATTGTTGAAGAGTACAGTTTTATTTCATAGAAAAACAAATGTTAATATTATTGAAATATCACTTGCCACTTTAAATTGTTACTCTTGTGACTGTTCAGCTTCACTATTATCTTGGATACTTTGCCACTGAAAAAAAACCAGAAACTATGGGACTAAAATAAATTTAACTGGTAGGATCTGAACTTTTTGTCATGTTGGAGATACCTAGATATATACTGTCAACATATAAATACCTAAACTAATAGATTAAATGATGGATAACGAGAGGTACATTACTTTAGCACATTTTAAATTGATACATTATATACAAATGTAAAGTATGAAGTTCATTTTAAACACATTTTCATTTTGGAAAAAAATTTAAGAGATAAAGGTAAACATTTCTGAACTTTAAGCAAAATTCTTACCTTTCGGGACAAAAATATTACAAATGTTTTCAAAGAGTACGAATAGCTATAACATATAAAAGCAATCAACCAAATAATTAAATAAGGTACTTAGTCTTTTCATGAAACTAGACTATGAATCTACTGCTCGAAAAAATAAATTGGTAAAAATTGTGATAGAGTGGAAAAGCATGAGAGGTGAGGTGTACATTGGGTGGGGGAATGTAAATCAAATACATTAATGCAACATCTACTGGAGACCTGTAAGTACCCACATTCCAGTAACAGACACATGCAACGAATGTCATAAAATGGAGGAGCAAAGGAGTTCCATCGGCAAAATCCACATTTATATGCCCAGACAGATACACTGTGAATCAAAACTAAACTAACATTGATGAGAATTTAGAAAGCCAACACTATTGTCACTGAGGCATAAAATAAAAGAGTGAATAATTTTTACCACCAGTCGTTATTTCGTAAACCCTTTACATATTTAGAATTTTTTAAAATATATATGATATTTTGAACAATTATTTGTGACGAGATGATTAGAATTCTTCTATTGTAACGATTTTACCTTGCATCAAGTATTTAATTAAATAGGAGTATTTTAATTTTACAAAAAAAATTTATTTACTTTTCAATTAACATAACATAATAGAGGATTTCTCTCAATATACTCATATTTTAAAATTAAAACCATGCTAGTGAAAAATATTTTTACATTAAAATTCAACTTCTCTCACCAATTTGCTCTCGAAACTACACAGTCAGACAGCTGTTTAATAGTTATGGCCCACACTGGCATTGCTGCAGCAGAACGGAAATGCCATGATACACAAAAATGTTATGATAGCAAGCAATTATGTGGGTAGTTGGTTGAATTGTATAATTATAACAGGTTTCTGCCTAATTCGACTTGTGTGAATTGTAAATTATATTTTGCTGATTTGACAAGTTGATTTTCAGAAGACACGTTGAAATCTAATAGACTATGTCTATGAATATTTATATTTAGATTTTAGTAACCTTGTTGGTTAAAAATTAATAATTTTGGGGCATTATTTCTGAAACGTCCTGCTAATAAACAAATGTATTTATACCAAACCGAATGTATTGCTAGCTAGTTTTATGAAGTGTAGTATAATGCAGTTGCCGTTTTAGTGCATTTTGATTAAATTGAGATGTTAACGGCATGAGACGCCGTCGTATATGGCTGCATATTAAATGAGGCCTTTTCCATGGAATGGAATGGTTGTTTCCACATACCGGCATTTGTCAGTTTCCACTAATATGTCATGTGTTGTGATAATGGAACAAATCATTAAAAAAATTATTTAATCAGTGTCAGACAAATGAGATTTTTGTTCATAAATTGCATAAGAGTTGCCATAATACATGTTGAGAAATCACTATTAAGAAATATGAACAGTAAGTTGGTTGTGAAAATACAGTATTGCATTTGAAGTTGTACTGCAAGTTATTTCTGTTCAACGACGTAGTTTCACTGCTCAATCAAAACTAGGTACACTGAAGAGCCAAAAAAAAAACTGGTATAGGAGTGCGTATGCAATTAACAGAGGTATGGAACCGATCAGACTAATGCGACGCGGTCGGCAGAGGCTATATAAGACAATAAGCGTCTGGCAAAGTTGCTAGATCGGTTAGTGCTGCTACAATGGCAGGTTATCAAGATTTCAGTGACTTGGAACGTGCTGTTATAGTCGGCGCACGAGAGATGGGACATAGCATTTCCGAGGTAGCGATAACATTTGGATGTTCGCGTACGACCATTTCACGAGTGTACCGTGAATATCGGGAATCAGGTAAAACATCACATCTGGGACATCGCTGCTGCCGGAAAAAGATCGTGAAAGAACGGGACAAACGACCACTGACGAGAATCATTAAACGTGACAGNGGGACATCGCTGCTGCCGGAAAAAGATCGTGAAAGAACGGGACAAACGACCACTGACGAGAATCATTAAACGTGACAGACGTGCAACCCCTTCTCAAATTGGCGCAGATTTCAATGCTGGGTCATCAACATGTACCAGCGTGCCAAATATTCAACAGACCGTCATTGATATGGGCTTTCGGAGCCGAAGGCCCACTCGTGTTCCGTTGTTGACTGCTCGACACAAATCTTTACGCCTCGCCCGGGCCTGCCAACACAGCCAATGGATTTTTGAAGACTGGAAACACGTTGCCTGGTCTGACGAGTCTCGTTTCCAATTTTATCGGGTGGATGGACGTGTACGGGTNACGAGAATCATTAAACGTGACAGACGTGCAACCCTTTCTCAAATTGCCGCAGATTTCAATGCTGGGGCATCAACATGTACCAGCGTGCCAAATATTCAACAGACCGTCATTGATATGGGCTTTCGGAGCCGAAGGCCCACTCGTGTTCCGTTGTTGACTGCTCGACACAAATCTTTACGCCTCGCCCGGGCCTGCCAACACAGCCAATGGATTGTTGAAGACTGGAAACACGTTGCCTGCAGACTGCTCAGAGCAAAGGTTTTTTATCGGGTGGATGGACGTGTACGGGTATGGAGACATCCTCATGAATCCATAGACCCTACATGTCAACAGTGGACTGTTCAAGCTGGTGGAGGCTCCGTCATTGTATGGGGCGTGTGCAGTTGGCGTCAAATGGGACCCCTGATACGTCTAGAAACAACTGACAGGTAACATATATGTAAGCATCCTGCCCGACCACCTGGACCCATTCATGTCCATTGTGCATTCCGACGGACGTGGAAAATTCCAGCATGACAATGCGACACCCCACCTATCGAGAGTTTCTACCGAGTGAATCCAGGAACACTCTTCTGACTTTAGACACTTCCATTGGCCACCTAAATCACCAGACATGAACATTATTGAGCATGTCTGGGATGCCTTGTAACGTGCTGTTCAGAAGAGATCTCCACCGCCTCGCACTGCTATGGATTTGTGGACTGCCCTGCAGGATTCATGGTGTGAATTGCCTTCTGCATACCTTCAGACATTAGTCGAGTCAATGCCACTTCGTCTTGCGGTATTTCTGCGTGCTCGCGGGGGCCCTACACGATATAAGGCAGGTGTACCGGTTTTTTTTGGCTCTTCTGTGTATACACAACTCTAAGCAGCGGAAAAAAATATTCAGTCTCACTAAGACATTAAAATAAAATTCGCCCCTTCCTCCAAATAAAATAAACGCAACCCCCAACTCTATTTCTTAGCACTAACAAAAAATGTATACCTTAGACTCTATGACAATATATTTAAACTATAAAAATAACAATGTTTTATTCACTGTCAGAATGGTCTTTACTGTAATAGTCCAAATTGTGTTCGAATATAGGTGAAAACAAAGTAAGGGATATGTTGTATTAGAGTCAAAGAACTGAAATTTAAAAATACCCATAAAATATGGGCATTCATGTTAACTTAGTAGAGGAATGTAACGATTATCTGTAACTTGCAAAGTTACTCTGATGCTTTAAGATTGGAAATTGAGGAGAAAAAGTGGCTCAACTTCCACTATTTAAGCAGGCAAAGTAGGCTATGCAGTTCTCGTTCCATTAGCTATAAGCTTAATGCACTTAATTTCTAGTTATTATATCAGGACTCCACAATGACGAATGTAAAAAAATACAATTTTAGAAACAAACATTTAATTCTTATCCTAAAAAAAAAACTGTTGAATACACATGAAATTGTACAGACCCATTGGGCCAATAATATCTGTAGTTAAAAGATTTCAACCTGGCAACCGTGAGACACCAAAAAAAAGTATATTGCATTTTATAAAAAGAATTTTTTTTCAATTTAAATATAAATATGTATTTCACACATATTTTCAAATTAATTTACAATATTAACCTTTCAGTCCATTTTATTATTCTAATTAAATTACAAAAAGAGACAGTGGACAAAAATCCCCTCGGTTACAATATTCAACCACACAGTAGCCAAATGTATTTATTTAAAATGCAACTTCAGGGAAGGAAATACGACCAAATTAAACAGAGGTCATAAAGAAAACACTTATATTTGCCTTCTGAGCATTCTGTCCTCAGCATGGCAAAGCCACCCCTTAATGCATGTGACAACTTCAACATCAATCGCATTTGCTCTGTGTTTACTTATTACAACTGTAAAAAAGGTAGCAATATTTGAATTTAAATACGGAAAATTTTAAAAGACTTTATTTATAGTATATCGAGTTGAGACAAAAAAAGAAATAAAATATTTTTTCTAATTAATCATTTATAAAGTCGTAGTATATACTAGAGGGACACTGACTTTCGTCTGAGATTGAACCTAACATTGAATCATCTGACTCCAACAGTTGTCAAAAACACATGGTCAAACAGTAATGTTACAAACAATATATTCACGTAAAATCATTTGAATAAATTGATTGTATTCTAGCGACTTATAAATTTCAGTCGGGGTATGTATACACATGTTTCAAAGCACTTGTTAACAGTTTTATAACTACAAATCCAATCTACATTGTATTTGACAGAACGGTACTAGCAAAAATGGCATTCAGTGTTGGGACACGGAGCTTGGGTACTAAACAGCTCGCATTCACTCAATACTCCATATTTACTCTACAAGCAGATAAATCAATATTCCCACTTCAATATTGTCTTGCTATCTATCAATACCCAATAGTTTTTTATCGTTTTACTTTAGTTACATACTTTTTAATTTTGAAGTAAATTATCTAATCACTTTAGCCATTTTGTTGGCACAATCAGAATTGCAGGAAGAAAGAGGTTAATACACGAACAGTTCAAGTACATTATTTACATGTATGACTGCTTATGCTGTGTTGACTCACATGCCGGGTAAAAAAACAACATTGTTGCCCACGACACAAACAATATATATAAACATATACAAATTGACAATTGTGGAAATTCCAAGTGACTCTATTGTCTGAATGACTGAATTAATTGTTTATGGCATATTTATATTAAAGAATTTCAACACTTATTTCCATAAAAAAATACTAGTAGAGTATAAAAGAATACCCCAAATTTTGAGGTCTATAGAATCAAAACCAAACAACCTACAACCGTGATTGACCAATAAAATTAACCGTGGAACCGTGGAGTTTGTTCAGCATACACTCACAAATGTTCAATGTGACCACCACGAGCGGCCTGAACGACATCAACGCGATAATCAAACTCGTTCCACACTCTTGTCAGCATGTCCGGTGTTACGGTTTGGATGGCGTCCGTAATTCTCGTTTTGAGGTCGTCAATGTTAGTTGGAAATGGCAGACGAAACACTTGATCATTTATATGCACCCATAGAAAAACATCGCATGGGGTAAGATCCGGGTGTCTTGGGGGCCAGTGATGAAAAACCTGGTCACCAGCTGCTCCTCGACCAATCCAGCGTTGCGGCAACGTCTCGTTTATGTATCCGCAAACAGCTAGGTGTCAATGGGGTGGCGCACCATCCTGCTGGAAAATGAAATCCCCCGCCGCCTCTTCTAACTGAGGAAACAATCACTTCACCTTACCATCTGTATGTAACGTAGCTTCATCACTGAAAAACAGCTTAGACATGAAGGCATCGTCTACCTCATTCTGGACAAGAACGAACGTCCAGAAATCACGTCTTAGTTCTTTATCCCTTTCGGTAAGAGCCTGTACATGCTGTAATCTGTATGATTTGTACAGCAATCACTTTCGCAACACTGTAAATACCGTCGATTGAGGGATTTTCATTTCTCGGCTAGCTTGTCGAGTTCATTTTCTCGGACTGCGGTCGAACGCTTGTTGAATCCGTTGCACATTCTCTTCCGACACACGCGGTCACCCGGAACTTTTGCCTTTGAAAAGGCACCCTATGTCACAGAGAACTGACGAAACCAACGTACGATACTCCACTTTTCGGGAGGACGTCGTCTGTATTTGCGATCGAACTCACACAGGCATAATGTCACTGTAGTTGAAAGAACTAATTATAATAAGATCAAAAATTTATTTAAACACCATAAAAATAGGTATTCCATTATATCTTATTTTTCCCTGAAATTTTCCAGGTAGTCAGAACTACCCGATATTTGCATATTTGCCAGATTTTCCAGGTCTGGCCAATCTTACAATACAAATTTCAGACTAGGTCTTATCATTTCTTGTGAAAATATTCTTAGCATGACTACTAGTGGAGCATTTACTTTAAATTGGAGTGTTTACCTCATTTGACCATTCACATTGCAAACTTGCATTTACAGTTTACCTGTTATTTACAGTATACCTATAAAGACAGGAAGAAAATTGGTATTAATTAATTAACAAATAATAAAAATTAATTCTTGGGAATAATATTATTTAGTTTTAGCAGGTCCTATCTTTAAAGTCAAATAATTCTTACTGATATAGGCTACTTAGGAAATATGGAAACAAATGTCATTAGTGTGTGCCAAAATATAATAATTTTTCACAGTTTAGCACACAAAAAGTGTTTCCCCCTTTTGGTCACTTTTCAAGACTTGTTTACATTTTACGAACCATGTTAGAATCCTTAATCTTTATTATTACCCTGTCTGCACAGTAATTTCAATTCACCTCATCGAGCAGTGCGTGTATTGTACTTTTAATTAATTTACATGTTTTAATAATAAATCTTTCCCCTCCCACACAATTTCCTTTGCAATTTTTTAATATGCTTAGTAAAATAGGAATGAGGAAATATATAAAAAAAATTGCAGGATACTAACATATGTGAAAAACAATTTGGTTACTGTAGAATAATACGTGTGTTCACATACATTCAGTGCTGTTTAGCACAAAGGTTATGATACTCAGTTTACATTATAGTCATTACTGGTAATTAAAATAAAAAAACCATTTACCTGTAAAATGTGAATGTGATTGTGTAGATTATTATTTTATTATGCAAGAAATTGTGACTAGAAGGGCCAAAAAGTAGTAAAAGTCCGTTCCAGAAATGGATTGCACAAATTTAAAGATTTTTATTTGCACGATGTTTTTATATATAGGCTTCCAATTACTGTGATTTATCAACATTATGGAACTTCTCCCAATTAATACAGTGTTTTAATGCAAATAGGTCTTCTCAAAACCTCGTTTACAATAGTAACAGGAAATGCGTTTTAATAAAGCACTGTTTGCTACAGTCATGCTAAACAGTAGGCCTACTTTCAGTTATTTCATCTCATGATCATCTACTTAACAAACCTGCACAACAAAACAAGCATGTATAATCCTGAGTGAATGATCTGTGCGGAAAAATAAGTTATTAGTCCAGGGCCCTTACGAAAACTGATCTGGTAGTTAACTTGGTTAACTGTCACTTGACCAGGTTTCCACAATTACTACGGGCTCACCAGAAGTTTACGAACGCTGCAAATTTAATTCGGGATGTACAATGATAAGCTTTTAAATGGATGGGCATGAATGTATCTTTTATTTGTTAAATTGAGTGCCGTACGACGATAAACACGAAGAATAATATTTAATAAATTTATTCGCATTAAAATTGTGAATAATAAAAAATGTTATGAAAGTAAAAAAATATTTAACTTATTTCATACCTCTATTTATGGGATCTATTTCGAATTTGTCGTCTTCTAGCTGCAGTTTTCCCTGGTATTGAGCAGGATTGCCCCTGAGTTGATCGAGTAAAGGATTCAGTTAACTCAGAAAGGGTTTTTGAAAGTGGGTACGTAGGTTGTGCTTGGTCAAGTTACTGTGAAACGAAATATTATTGATAATAATGTGAAATAAGGTTATTGTAAGATCAGTGCAGTGTGAATGACAGCGAACATGCTATACTGCATCCGATGTAGGGGAAAAAATTAACACAATAAAAATTATACCCACAATAATAACAGTAGGTTTTGTTAAGTCAGGTGAGTGTATAATCATATAGAATTGTAAATATTTGAGAATAAGGGTTTCGTTAGATCAGGAGAGAGTGAAGCGAACTGGTTGCGAAGGTGTGCTTTATGATAGCACTTGGTATCGAGTAGTACACCTGAGCAGGTGGGTTCAAGCGTACTATACGACACCAGATATTATAGCCAGTTGTGCACTTGAGCGAATAGGCTCAGTATACTTATCAATAAAATGTGTGGAATTGGCAAGTATTGAGTCTACAGGCTCAAAGTAAACATACAAGAGCCTGTTGGGTCAAGCGTACTACACAATATCAACGAGTAAAATTGCTAAATTTGTCCCCACCTGAAAACCCTTACATTACCATCTTCTCCCAGTTAAGCTATAAGAGAGGAAGGGTGCGGCCATGTAGAAGCGTGACATCATAAATCAGATGTAAACAACATGGTATGCCTATCAGATTGTTTACCTATTACGCAGGGCCACCAAACTGTGAAACATTGTCTTCCTCGAGGAAAATGGCTACAAGCATGGCCATGACTCTAGGAGCATGCAAGGCACGTCTCAGCATGCAAGTGCAGTATATACCACGGAATGATATAACCTAAGTTACTTCCATCTTGCCACAACCTTATGTATACACGACTCAGACACGCCACACTACATAGATTAAGCGAGTTTAGTTAAACCTACAAAAATCTCGTGTACACGTGTGATAAATATAAGCAAAACAAAAACTACTCACCTTAGCTTCTACACACTACCAAAAAACTTACTTGTAGTTGTAAACTACATGTGCTGCACTGCAAGAACCAGGGTTACCAATACTTAAAAGTAAAATTATTGTATTAAGAAGCAAAAATTCTCCTACCGGACATATAAAAACTCGTATATCGTAATATATTTACAGTCAAAAGTTAAGGTGTCACTTAATTTATTTCTTAAACATATAAGAAAAATCGAAAGCTATTAAATTTGCATATTGACACCAGGTTGAGGAGAAATTAAGAATTTTTTTCCTTCATATTATAGACGAGGTGTAAATAAATATTTATATCCACAAATTAGCTTTGTTCTAATTGGTTTCTTTTTGTAATTTTATTGACACTGGTTTCCCGAAATTATCGTACAAAAGCTAATCTTATGTTGTGCACAGACCTTAAATCCTCTTATGGGTACGAAAATTCTCGTATATTTAGCAACGCTGCTGGTAGAAAAGAAAGAAGCAAGCGCCCAGCCCGGCTGTAAGGAAAACCGGAAAAAGATGTTGATTCACCAAATTTTGGCATCTTTAAACAATTCAGTTAATTTTGTATAACAATTCCATCCGTATTTCGTACCTCAGTATTCCACACAAAAAATTTTATGATTGTAATTAGAGTGGGAATAATAAATAATTACAATAATAATATACCATATTTAAAAATTTTGTATATACCATAAATATGACCAGTAGGTGAAAGTACTGTTCAAATATACACAGGATGTCCATAGGATACCAGGCTATAGTTAATTAAACCAACAAGTTAATCTAAGATATTTCTGCTGATTGTAGGTAATGATCCATATAAATTCCCATATTTATAACCAGTGAGATTTTAAAATGAATGGCCATATGGCATCATATAAGGATATCCATTGGATAGACTTTAGGAATATTATTTGGATGTATTTTCGGGATATCCATAGGATATTCTCAATATCCCACAAAAAAAATCAAATAGGTACTTAAGTAAATCAATTAATGAAGTTAAAGATAATATGAAATAAAAATATTAAAACTTCTGGTAAGAAAATTTATTTATGCATTACAAGCAGAGGGAGAAGGTAAAAGTACTATTGGGATATCCATGGGATATCCATATTATGGCCGGGATATATTGAGGTTATTCGGGAAATATATGTGTTATCCCAGGGATATCCTGTGCTGTTAGGGATGTTCTTGTCACTATCTATCTTCTTCACACCTTCCCAACTTTTCAGTGCTAGGCCAATGAAGAGGTCAGCGAGAATGTCGATTTTTTCGAGTTCTTCGTCCTTAGAAGCGCCGGTCTTGGTAAAGCGCATGCGTGAGTTCGAGCAATGTCTTGTACTCCAACAGGTCGGATTCTGTAAACTCTCTGGGTTTCTTGCGAAATAGCAGTTCGTAAAGCCCGGGTGTTCTACGCGTCTGGTAATCGCCTACTTGGATTATCTCATCTATTTCATCAGCACCTAGGAACGATTTATCATAATGCCTGTATATACCGTACATCGTATCATTATTACGAGATGTGTACGATCGTAGGTACCGACGAGCCAGAGCATTAGATTCCAGGTATTTATTCCGTACCTTTTTTCTTGTATGCCAAATCGACTTCCGATCCATCGTCCCAATCTGTTTGTCCGTCATCATGTTTCCTTTTCTTCGTAGGCAGTATCGTCGACTTCAGTGTCTCCCGACCATGGGTGCTCCATCGCTCTCCGTGAGTACATCAATACGGCGAGTAATGGGCTTAAATATTTTTTCAATTTAAGGTCGCGCGATATTCTGGCACTCTTGGCGAGCAAAGACTTCCAGTGAACAGACTGTATCACTCGATGTAAGTCGCTAACAATGTCCGACTTCACACTGAATAAAAATGGTTACTGTTTCTTTTTTTAATATGTTTAGTCGTGAGTCTCCAACGAAAGACTTTTGATCTTGTCCAACAGTTCGCTGCAGACATCCAATATGTCCCTGCTGTGGTTCCAAATATCAGGTTTTGTGACTAGGCGGGAAATCAAGGTGGCGAATGTACGTAAAATATGTCCTTCCTAGTTTTTCGGTTTACTTCATTTTGTGCAGATGCCACATTCAATCTGTCAGTAATTTGCCTTTGAACACTCGTCATGTGCTCGTCCATAGCCATCATATCGGAGACGATCTCGTTCTTCACACGCTCCATCTTTGCCCCGAGATCGGACAGGTAGTTCCGAAAGAATGTGTTTTGTTCGGCCAACATACTGCGCAATTCCGATATGAAGCTATTACCATTTTCGAGGACTAAGTGTTTAGTGGCCGCATCCTCAGATCGTTCGGGTTCGCCAAAATCTCGAATTGATATTCTACCAGAATCACAAGTTCCGTCGTTTCTTGGTTCTAGACAACATCCATCTTCATCGTTGTCAAGATGCAGCTTGAGGCTACTTTACCCAAATTTCGGTATGCTGTAACTCATGCTCGATGGTCGACAATTAACTGATCAAATCCCCATTGGTATCTCCCATTATATAGGGGACCAGTTCTTCAAGATCGTGAAAAATCCGTACTTTCCTTTCGGGCATACAGACTCTTGAAATCTTATATAGTCACTACTGTATTGACGTGGTCGTCGTACACATGCCGCATATTCATATCGTCCATGCAAAACAATACCATTATGTTTGCATTGTCACGGAGCAGCTGTTTGTGTATGCGCGAATTAGTCTGGTTGAAGTACACACAGTCTGCCTTCGCATGCCATCCCATACTAAAGTACCCCTGTATAGACTTTGGTTTCTCGCAGGTAATGTCAACAAAGTCAAATATCGAGTTTGACAGTGCTTCACCCGGCGCCACGGCCGCTTCGTTGTCGCTACAAGGGAAATAACCCATGCCATCTATGGCTTGCATTGTACTTGTGCTAGTCGCAGGTATTTTGGTTGCTTGAGCGAGTTTGAGTATACTTACATGTTCTCGAAACGAAGAACATTATTTTCTTCTAGCAGGCTCAGTAATACGAACATCTTGCCACAATTTGATAGTCCTGCAATGATGCACCTCATTGTATTCGGAAATGTGCTTCTATGTCGAGAATCTTGGGAGATAGCTTCATCTTCAGCAGTAATGCATATAGGCTGAGTAATATCTTGCTTGATAATGTGTATGTTCCAACTAATATTTTGTGATCTGTGTGGTGCTAACTGCAGTGCATGCTGTGCTAACTTTGTTGCGTGCGGTACTAACTGTGGTGTGTGTGGTGCATGATGTGCTAACTGCGGTGCATGTTGTGCTAACTGCAGTGTGTATGGTGTTAACTGCGGTACTGATTGCAGTTTCTGAGAACCATTGCTACATGATTTAGAATGTCTTTTCAAAATTTCACTCCGAGCAAACTGCCTCTGGCAGAGTTTGTACTAAAATGCCATACTTCTACTTTTCATTCTGCACGTCGTTCTTTCATGTCGACGCACACTGTGCAAATATGTTAATCCTTTACCGCAGAAGCGACAAAGCAGATGCATCATGAGCACTTTACGTCCGTACTATTCCTAGTCTAGAATGTAAGTGAGACAAAAAGTATAAAAGAAGCATATTTATTCTTTTCTCACTCACTTCACCGCGATGTATAGTAAAAGAAAGATCAAATCCGGAAAATGGATCGTCGATACATTGATCAACAATGTAATTTTGAACTGCACATTCCTGGATACAAATTCTGCAGGCCAGGAACCAAGTTTGCTAAAAGGGTTGCACGCTGCGACATGGGCATCAGTGCACTGGACGAGGCGTGCAAGCAACACGATATTGCCTATTCCCAGCAGAAGGATCTACAAGCTTGCCACCAGGACAAGATACTCGCACAGAAAGCTGACAAGATAAATAAAATCGTCAGATACCGGACTCAGAGAAGAAATAACAGTATAGGGGGCGTTTCAAACGTGATGAAGGCCAGAGTGAAGATGGGCATGGGTGCAAAGAAAGAGCCGAAGGTACAAGTGAAACGAAAAGTGATGACGAAGAGCTAAGATACCAAGAAAACATCTACCGGTGAATTTTTTCACTACTTTTTCCTGCACTCGAGGTTCTCGGGGCCTAATCGGAAACACAAGTGGTATCTTCCGAGCCGTCAACACAGTATCGAACGAACAGAAGCAGTTGTCCGAGGCCCAAAGGCACACTGCAAATATGAAATATGTCGCCATTGGTAAGTGTGCAAAAGCGATGCAGCAGGAAGAGGCGGTAATGAAATCTCTACCGAAATGACTCCTCACGAACATAGATTTGGAACTGTTTGCATGCAAATTTAAGATACTTAATTTTCAAGGTGTGTTCATGCTAAATACTGTGACCCCTAAACACAAGCATGACGACTGTGCTGTAATCAACTTGGACACAACAGCCAGGCCATTCTCACTGGGTAACTCATGATAATTTTGGAAAATATACGGACTACTACAACAGTTTTGGGAATTCATGTCCTCCGCCCGAACTGCGGTGATAACTGAAAAATTGCAACCNACTTAATTTTCAAGGTGTGTTCATGCTAAATACTGTGACCCCTAAACACAAGCATGACGACTGTGCTGTAATCAACCTGGACACAACAGCCGGGCCATTCTCACTGGGTAACTCATGTTAAATTTTGGAAAATATACGGACTACTACAACAGTTTTGGGAATTCATGTCCTCCGCCCGAACTGCGGTGATAACTGAAAAATTGCAAACTAGCTTACAAATACGAGATGGACAGATGCCAGACACGTGGAACTGCAGACACTTGTGTCCTCGCTTCCTTGTTCGNCTAGCTTACAAATACGAGATGGACAGATGCCAGACACGTGGAACTGCAGACACTTGTGTCCTCGCTTCCTTGTTCGTTCGTACAAGAAATTGAATAAAATGGCCATACATCGACAGGTAAAAATCAGTAATGTC
This sequence comes from Clitarchus hookeri, assembly GCA_002778355.1. NCBI lineage: Eukaryota > Metazoa > Arthropoda > Insecta > Phasmatodea > Phasmatidae > Clitarchus > Clitarchus hookeri. The sequence continues at coordinate 216,442 of NQII01003997.1, forward strand.
AATAACACTTATCTTGACAGGTGGTATCTCCGAGCTGTGTGCTGTGCACTTTCCTCCACTCGACCTGGAAGGGGAGCGATGCATAGTCTTTGTTGATTTTCAAACCTACAGTGCGATACCCAACATTGCTGAAAAAACTACGAGTTATATCTCGTGAAAAGCAGTAATGTCTACGACGAGGTATCATTGCCTGTTGGCTCTTACGAACTTGACTAAATTGCATGCACATCGAAGATTTGCTGTCTCCCGATATAGAATTCCAACTACATGAAAATTGCATTACTCTGGTGAGTGTCATCAGATGCAGTGAGGATATCGACTTTACGAAACCGGATCCCTTCGGAACGATCCTGGGGTTCGAGCCACGCATATATGAAGCTGGCAAAACTCACGAATCGTCGTGAACCGTAAATATTTTGCCTGTTAATGTGATATGAATGAACTGCAATTTGGCGAGTTGTACATATCTCAATGGCAGGCCAAGCAATACACTGCGCGAGATTTCACCGATGGTCCCTCCAGGTTTTAAACTGGCCATGGCACCACAAAGCCCCATTTACGTACCAGGTGTCGTGAAGAGTGCATGCGAGATGGCAGTAACAATATTAGAGCAACACAGAGAGTTGGTTAACTTTGGAAACGAAGAAATTACACTATGCTTGCATTTGAGAAGATGGGAATAATGTTTATGACAACCAGAAGCAATAAAACAAAACTCCACATCAAACTGGCCATCAGTACTCTGCAAGTCACCAAGGTGTTAATAAATTCTAACGAGATTGTCCTTCGCAGTGTTGGCTTCAAGGTCGATCACAATGGAAGATTGCATTAACATTAACGAGCCTGTCATATTTAATGACCGCATCATGAAAGTGGAATTTCATGCATACCAGCCATTCCTGATCGGACTATACACGGTACCATCGGAATTTCGGATAGCAGTCCAACACCAAGATATCTGCACTCTTCATTGGCAGGCATTTCTTCAATTCAGTGGGACATTGTCGAAAGAAGATGGATCCAACCTTGCATCGACGAAAATAACGAGCAAGGCTATTCTCCACCTTATCGATCGAATCATGTATTTGCTCAACAGTGTCGAGGTAGACCAGACGAGAGATGTCGGCATGATAACCATTATCAAAATTACCTCTCGCTCATGCCAAACAATCTGTCTGCGGCCAAAATGGAAAGCTGGGGGATAGAAGATGATTACAGTGTTTCTATATACCGTGGCATTCCTCTAGCAGTGTTACTAGGATTCGCCGAAGACTACAAACGAATTATCATTTATTTGAAGCAGGAACTGGTACTTCTCCTAGCTAATATGCACGCATATGCTATTATAGGTTCGGAATAAGACCTAGAAACAGTATCAGTGAAGCTACAGTCTATCGAATGGATGCTGTCTCATGTTCAGCTGAGTACTACCGAATAAATTAAGATGCTGAAGAAAGTGGAAGTTGGCATTAACATCAAGTCGTGGAGTCTCGAAACCTACCTCCGATTTCCCGCAAGCTAGTGCATCAACTCGATGGTGCAGTCCGCCTTTGCCACCGAGAAACTGAGGTATATCATCATTGTGCTACAGACTGTAAGACAGCACAATGAGAGAGTGAGCTGTTCACAGTTCGACATTTGACAAATAAAAAGTGTGAAAATATATATTTTAATAATGAAAGCTATCCGTATTATGACATGAACATGAACTTTGATAATGGACAGTATCTGCTGGCATATAAAATGCAGGCTCAATTACAAAATTCAAGTTATGTGTGCACCCAATCGCCGATACTGAGCCCAGATACCTTCAAGAGTTTGGCCCCGCTCATGGTGTTTGACATGAGTAAACAGGACGAGCATATCAGTTTGAATGTGATTGACTGCAGGATCGAATTCAATACACACATAAATATTCCTCCACGCACATATGCTTTCTGTCTGATACTTCATGACGAGTCGCATCGTACAATTGTAGAGACAAAGTCATCAAGATATTTTCGAGAATGTCGCAGAGAATATAAATACGATGGGCCGTGCATATCTGTTTAGTCGTCTGTGAGCATAAGCCGCAACTTGATATACTGCAATCTGCAGTGTTTTCAGAGCCAAAGCAGCTACATGCTCAAAGAGATCGCAATGCCCTACAATGATGATGGAAAAGTGCGCACGCGCTCCTTCCAACACCCCTTATTCATGTAAACTGTTGGACGAGAAAACCGAAAAGATGGACGACTGGCTGACCAAGTACCAACACGGACTGGAGTGGGACGAAGGTAAGATTCTGTACCATCAATTGGGAAACATGCTGTGTGACTCACTGATGTAGTATCCGCGTGGAACGATTTACATGGCGGGCCAGAGGATAAAAATGGATAAGCAACTTATGCAAAAATGTAGTTTAAATAATCGATGGGCTGTTCGAGTACGGGTGTCCTTCGTTGGATAAGCTGACGAAACTTTTCGACTGCCAGCAGTAACACATCAGCGGCATGTCAGAACCTGACTGCATATGTGTGTGGAGGAATGCACAGCTGCTTCGCAAGTGGTGTGCCTCGTATATGAACCGGGAACCAGCAAACCTACGACTAGAAAAGAAGTCACCACGATGTTGGTTCCAAAGAACATTTATTTTTCATACATTAACAGAGACTGAATAGTTTTTTGTGTTATGGCATTTACATATTTATATGTATTGTTTGTGTATAAAACTCCTTTATTTACTTTATACTCCAACTCATTATATTAAAAGGAAGACTATTTTATAAACGAATTGATACTGATGTAGGTTGAATTCGAACAGCTGGACCTGGGAATAAACACATTCCTTCAGGTTGAAACAGGCAGTGTGTCGGATAGAAGGGCTAGGGGGTAGAGTTGCCGAGAGAAGAAGATAAAGGAGGGGGAATGCTATTGATATAAATAATGACTCCTTGTGGAGANTAAAGGAGGGGGAATGCTATTGATATAAATAATGACTCCTTGTGGAGAATCAGCAGTTGTTCGACAAAGGTGTGGTGGTACAGATTGTCTCATATAGCTTTTACAGTCGATATCATAATCAGCATCCATAATATCTTCGGACATTCCAGAGCTAATGGGATCTACGACCTTACCATGGACTTATTCGTGTGTGGTACCAATAGTGCCGTCGACTTTTTTGTATGTGGTACCAGCAGTGCCATCGACTTTTTCGGGTGGGCTGCCTACAGTAGCAACATTGTCGACTGCTATGGGCATTGTACCAATGCTACCATCGACTTATTGGGTCTTGTCTTCTTCCTCTACAGTCATATCATCTGTATCTATGGCTGAGGTGCCTATGTGTCTACCAGAATTTCCAGGGTTTTCGGGAATGTTTGGCGCAGGGACTGCAGAAGTGTAATCCAGTTATTCAGCTCAGGCAACTGCATCGCCGACCAGGACATCAACATCTGTTCGAGAAACCACTGTATGGCCAACGACGTCTGCTGAACCATTCCAAAGTTATAAGTGTCGCTTTTTGTAAAAAAAANTCGAGAAACCACTGTATGGCCAACGACGTCTGCTGAACCATTCCAAAGTTATAAGTGTCGCTTTTTGTAAAAAAATACCTTCTCGTGTAGCAGTAATGCCCGAGACATGAGAAGCATGGTTGTACAAAGAGCCCCACCCAAATANAAAAAAATACCTTCTCGTGTAGCAGTAATGCCCGAGACATGAGAAGCATGGTTGTACAAAGAGCCCCACCCAAATAAAGTACACATGTTCGAAGTGCGGTGTGTCGATTTCACGGCATGATGGTCTAAGATTGTATGAATATGTGCATAGGGCTTCCCCCATGTAATATAGTGAATAAACCTTCTCAGTTATCGACATATGTTGACCTTCCAGACTTTATTAAATACAAACATGCCATAATAATCAATACCCACAAGTATGAAAACAAATGTTTCAAGTGGTCAGTGTTGGCTGGATTTGTTGTCATCCTATCTGCAGCGTGTGGACAAGAGANTATGAAAACAAATGTTTCAAGTGGTCAGTGTTGGCTGGATTTGTTGTCATCCTATCTGCAGCGTGTGGACAAGAGATATGTCGAGGTGGAATAAAATTTTGAATTTAGCGGACTCGATTTTCCAACTCCTCTACAGCAAATAAGGGTCTTTGAGAACAACATTCCCTAGTGTGTCTGTAAATATGTACTTGCTGAATGTTGGGGTAAAAGTGGTGCCAGCATATGTGACTAGGATCAAGAAACCTGAACATATCGATATTCTGATGNGCTGAATGTTGGGGTAAAAGTGGTGCCAGCATATGTGACTAGGATCAAGAAACCTGAACATATCGATATTCTGATGGTGAAGGTAGAAACTAAAAATATATCACATTATTGTTACTTAAAAAACTTTTCAAGACTGGTGCGATCGTAGATTACTTGCACAGGTACAAAATTAATGTCTGCAAACAGTGTTTTAAGAATTTTACCGATTACCTATGGAATTCAGGATTCACTAGGATAGAGTGCCTTGCAATACACAAACCAAAGTGTAAAGGATCAAATTTCAAATGTGCTTATGTGTTTCCTCATGCTGTACATTACCGAATAAAATCAGTTTTTTAATAAAATATGTTGCTTTTAATTATTTTTAAAGATTTGCCTTAAAATTAAAAATAATATTAGTAACTACACCATGTTTGCAGGTACGTAGTAACTAGCACTCTCTATAATGTCCAATACTGTTAAATGTATTTGTGTTAACGTTTGTAATTTTGTGGGNGTACGTAGTAACTAGCACTCTCTATAATGTCCAATACTGTTAAATGTATTTGTGTTAACGTTTGTAATTTTGTGGATACTGGGCACATGCAATTTATTGGTATGGGTGGAGGTAGAGGGATAATTTTTGTTACTTAAACCCAATGATTAATTTGCAGGAGGCAAGGGGTTGGTGGTAGAGGGGTGAGCAGTATAAGAGGGTATAATGTTATGTTTCTCTATTTTGAAAATATTTTCTGACTTTCACGATTCTTTATGATTGGGAACGGGTAGGGATATGAGAGGGGGTGATTTGTGCGTGGTGGGATGAGTGTGAGTTTAATGTTATATTTTCCTCAATTTTTTTATATATTTTTTTTCAATTTGTTGTAATTTTTCTTGAATTTTATGATTGGGTGTGTGGTTATAAGGGGTGGGGGTGTTTATTGGTTATGGTTAAGGCGGGAGTGTGTGCTTAATGTTATATGTTCCTCGATTTACAGAATTATTGTTTATGTTGATTGCGATTTTTCTTCAATATTTTTATGATTGGAATGCGCGAGGAGGAGAAAGGAGGTGACATTTATTGGGGGAGTAAGGAGTAGGGTAAGGTAACATTATATGTTTCGTGATTTTTACAATTTCATAAAATATTTTGCAATTTTTTTTTTTTAATTTGGGGTGGGTAGTGGTGAGGACAGTTTCAATACATAAACCAAATTTAAAACCTTACATCCCTACCTGATTAGGTGGCCAAGTAGTCTAAGGTGTCCATCATGTTTGTGACCCAAGAACCAGCAGCTTGATACCACCCTACTCCAGGCAGTATTTTCAGCTCTGCGAAAATTAAATGGCAACACCCCTAGTAGTAAACTCCAGAACCAACATGGCGGCCGATCGAGAGCGATACCAGTGCCCCTAGCAGGCGGCAGTTGAATGAAGGACAAATGGAAACAAGATGGCAGGGTCAAACGAAGGTGAGTAATAGGCTGGCACACTATAGCAGCATTAAACAACATTACAGGGATCAATGGTGCACTCTAGCGGACAGCCAGAGAACTACAGCACACGAGATCCGAGATGGCAGATGAAGGTGAGTAATTAGGAAACAAAATAGTTCAGAAACAATATGGTAGACGAAAACATACTGGCTGGCGGAAACAAGATGGCGGACGATAACAATATATTGGGCGAAAACAATATGGCAGGTGGAAACAAAATGGCGGAATGGTCAAGGTGACAAAATGGCCAGCGACTGGAATGCCAGGGTAGAAGGTGATATGCAAGATGAAGGCCATATCCTGGATCCTGATACATGATGCATGTGCCGGAACTCACATTCTTATGCTACTGGTAATCACGCTATACACTATCGTACAGTGGCAAGGTGTTGGACTCTCTTCCCTTCAACAGGGAAGAGAGTCCAACAGTCGACCTACCTCGCAGTGGATGTGCGGTTTCTGCTGACCACGACATAAAAGTGGCAATGGTCGATCAGTGCCTAATGAATGACACTCACTGGACTGTTATAAAATGTGTCCAGCATAAAATTATTCCTGCATCGTCAGTGAGCCGAATTCTATGGCGGGACTTAAATTTATGTATGATTTGTGCCAAGTGGTTGCCACATCACTTAACTGAGGTAGAAAAGTGGAACCTATAAGAGACATGGAGTATCAATCTGGAACACTCTCACCATGAAGATAATGGCATGCCTAACTGCATCATTGCAATTGATAAAACATTGGCACGAGCATACGAACCCGAATTGAAGTAACAGTCCAATGAATGGCATCATTGTGGATCATCATGGAGACATAAGATATGACAAAACCCATCACCCATAAAGCTTATGATCATTTTGGCATATGACAATCGAGGTATTTTAGTGTTTCATCCAGTTCGTGAGGGCTATACTGTTAATTCAAAGTACTACCTGTAATTTATGCAGCACCATCTTCATCGTGCAGTTCGAGAGAAACGTCTTGAACTATTGGGCAACACTATAGTCTTAGTGACAATGTCAGACCTCACACAGCAGTTAGCATTACACTTTGTTCAGGGCATTGGGGTTGGGAGGTGTTGCCACAACCTCCCTATTCGCCCGATCTTAGTCCATGTGACTACGACCTTATACCCAAAGTGAAGATACCACTTCATGGTAAATGCTTTGCCAACAAACAAGACATCGTCACAGCACTTCGACTATGGTATTTTCCGTCTGCCTCATCGCTGGCAACGAACCATGGACAACCACAGAGACTACGTTGAAGGATGTTAAACAGCTTGTACAGGTACGATATGTACCTGTTTACATGAGTGTATACATGTTGGACAAGAAAAAATCAATTAAACTGTGATTTCACACAGCCATGTTGCCTTTGTTCCTTCCGGACATTCCTGTATAAAACCCCAGGTGGTGTCACCTTTAAAACGTACTTGTCGTACACTTCCAACTGACCATCGTACTTTTCCGGTGTTGGATCATTTTCGTGAGATAAAGAATAGTTGCCATGACTTCTGAATCAGCCCTCCTGTATACATATATATATATACATATTATAGTATATACATACTTTCTTCTGGAGAGAAAGAGTATGTGATATTTCTCAGGATACGCCCATACTTTTTAACTGTTAAATGTATAGCAGTGTGACTTCTGGGAGAAAAAGATGTGCTACTTAAAAGAGAAGTACCTAAAATATTCTTCCGATTAGATGAGTCATTCACAATTTATTTTATGGAGTGATTCGAGAGGGTAAGTTCGTACAAAGAATTGTCCCTGAAAAGTTTTGCGAAATGCTTCACAAAGGGATGACTGGTTTCTGGGCATTAAAGGTGTTGGCAAGTGTGCTGTCGATTCGACTACCGATCGGATGGTGCTACATCGACTATCATGGGCATACTCGCAAATGAACAGTATCGATGGTGAGTTATCCAGCGTCCGTTCGTTTAACTCGAGAATTAGTCATGCAATAGCTTGTAAATCAGCATCGCCAATGCACCATATGCCAATAGGCTGATACCTAGCCTGACATTCAATGAACACGATTAATTATTTGCATATATATAAATTAATATAGTCAAGCCTCATAGGTTAGTTGCTATTACACCATCAAATCAGTAACATCTTGGCAGGAGTCTGTCTGCAGGAGTCAGTCAGTAGGAGTCAGTTCGTAGGAGTCAGTCTGCAACACAAATTCTGCAGGAGTCAGTATGTATGAGTCAGTCGGAAGCAGTCAATCGACATTAATGAACCGTAAGAATTCATGTATGCTTAAATACAATGCAAGTTACTAATGATGTTAAATCGAGAATGTCATGTACAATTTCACACATACATTCAACACCTCCCAAAAATTACATGGAAAACAATACTGTTACTGTGTCAAGTTCTTCGGTAAAAGTTGCAATAGGTGGCGACATGAGAAGAGTCTGTCTGAAAAATCCATCTCATGGTTTCCTGAGATGCTAAAAATGTTCCAGAGAGTTTCCTGGACGTGATAACTTATATAAATTCATCAAGACAACTGAGAAACAGCAGGTGATTACTTCGTTACCTCCTGTTGGTATGATAAATAAAATATTCGCAGACGATGTGTGAACTCGCATGATAAAGTTTTACGACAATGTCCACATGCAGGTTATGCGATGCGATATAATAAATAAACTCATCAAGAACTTCAAAAATTCGTCTTTTGAGAGCCAGCAAGTGATGTCGCAAATACACTATGCTGCATCGACGGGTACAGTTTCCCAAGACTATAATGACAAGACAGTTAATACTAATGATGCAATTAGAGATCAACGAGGCAGATAGAGTCAATATGTGTGAAATGTATATTTGCAAGATGTTCGTGTGAAGTCGACGAACTTCAAAATAAACACTTGTCAACTCTAAATGCTGATGATGGCCATGTGACTCCTAGAAATAATAGTTAAATAATATTGAGGATGAAACAGGACGTGAAGAGGATCATGAAGGCAGAATTAATGTTAATGACAATAACTAAAATGTTGATGAAGTACCTGATGAGAGGGATGAAAATTCTCTCTACGTTCGCACACATTTCACCAACGAGTTTCCATCGAAAAATGGTGTGAAAAAGGCATACGGAGTCAAAAACGCGTGCTGTATATATCCTGTTGTCCCTAATAAGATGTTGATAGACTCAGACATTTGATTGACCTGCAAAAGGCAGGGATCTTTCGCGCATTATTGAGATAGCTTTAATAATCGATGAACTGAAGAATCGGGGTTATATCAGATGAGACTGTTGGCTTATTATCCATGATCTCCAAACATCTGAGAAATGTAAAAATCGAATAACAAAATAATTTTTATGGTAGAATGTATATAATAAGTAATCTAATTGAATTTATTTATACGTAGTAATGTGCGTTAATTTTCTAATAAAATACCTTCTGTTTCTCTTAAAGCTTTATTATTGCAGTGTTGCAAACAATTGATTGTAAGGAACGTTTTTTTTTTTTAGATAAAATTGATGTGAGCATGTGCAAGAAGAGGGCTATGGATTTTTTTTTAAGCATTGAAAATTAAAACTACCAGCTTTTATAAAAATATGCACACACATATAAAAAATAATTTTAAATATGTTAAAAAAAAAACAAAAAAAAACTAATTTTACTTTTGTGGGGTGGGGGAGGATACGGACCTCATCGGCATTCAGTGAAAGCCGATAGCAGATACCATAATCGAGAAATTAGTGCCACCTAGTCATTTAAATTTAACCCAAAACCGAGGGTGCTGAATGCACCACCAACATGTAATAAACATAAAAAATTTATGGCTGCCATATGCCAAGCTGGCATGGAATGATAAAGCATAAGTAATTGGGAAACAAGGTGATGCTAAGGTGGTAAAAAAGAAATATAGTATGACACATGGAATAATAAAGTATGGATAAAATCCAAGTTGGTTGAAATGGACAGACTCGGCATGAAGTAAGGTGACTAAGCAAACATGAAAACCAAGATGGTCTGCTGAGAATAGGTGAGAGAGAACGACATCTCGCCAGGTGGGTAAATCGATAATTTATGCATTAGAACCACCTAGTTGATGAAAATTTAAACATTAAGTCCAAGATGGCTGCCTCCAGCAATGTACAAACAAAGGAGAAAATAAAAATAACAAGATGGCTGTATTCGACAGAATGAGTAATGGTGAAGTGTTGGGGGGAGATAAATGTAAAAAAATTTTAACAATTGGAGAATGGTCAGTAATCTTCTGGACGTGGAGCTCGGGGGAACCTCCATGAAAGTATTTTTTTTAAATTACTTTAAAAAAAAAATTTTATTTTTTTTATTAATTAATGGGAGTTAAAATATATATTTTTTTAGATTTTTTTAAAGAATGTTGCGATTTTTTGTATAAGTTTAAGGGTCCGAGGTAAAGATCAAATGTTAAGTTCAAGATCACCTGTATCCAAAATGGTGGTTGAGGTGGACATAACATGGTGGCAGGTCGGCTCCAGTCGCCCATCCCTTCTTAACCCCAAACATAAAGAATTGCAATTTTTTATAATTTTTTTATCATAATGTTTTTCAAAATTTGTATTTTAGTATTGACTTTTTATATATATTTAATAAATTTTATATTTATGCATATTTACATTTTAGAAATCATTTTGCGATATTTTTCAGTTTAAGGTCTTTCAAAGTCATGTGCACGGGGTTAAGGTCATCGTCACTTGGATCCAATATGGTGGTTTGGCGATATAACATGGTGGCTGGTTGGCTCTCAACCATTCAAAGTTTTTATTATACGATTTTTACATAATGTTTTAAATATAATTTTTGAAATAATTTTTTATAGATTTTTAAATAATTTATTTTATACATGTTTGCCAACTTTTTGGGATTTGATGGGTTTCCACGTTCAAAGGTCACTGGGTCAAGGTCAAAGGTAAAGGTTACCAACTTTCAATATGCGGACCAGATGGCCACCGGCTGGCTGGAATGACAGAGCATGAACAGCTCCGACGCTCCGCGCCACCCCACCCTTGCGCTCAACTCGGCTATTTAACTCTACTCAGTTTAATTGAGGGCACACAGTACCTCATATTTACCAGCGGTTTATTAAACATATAGACTTTCTCACAGTCACGGGATTTCGTTTGTATATTCGGCAAGTCTCTACATAAAAAAAAACATGATTGACAACATTACATTCTAATGTCACTGGTACAAATTTAGACTAAGAATCGAAGGTCTTGTGTCAAGATGTGTGAAGCCGATGGTTGTAAATGATTTTGGAATATTTCACATGACATTTTATATACCAAGCACGAAATAACTCTTATGTTTACCATTTTTATATGTAATTATTCACAGCATTTTAAAACTGGTTTATTAATTAATTTTGAAAACTTCATTTATCTTTTAATTTATTCTTTTTTGCGTAATGCTTCCCTCACGTAAAATTTTAAAATAAGCACTTATATTCACGACATAAAATAAACCGCCAGCAGCAATGCATCAATTAGACTTACTACAAGGAATGTTTTTGATACGACAAGATTGCACGACCGCCTGTTCCTTGTGCAAAGAAATAGCAAACTTTTTTGGTATTTTTCAGTCATTCCGTTTTTACCAAGTATGTATAAGTAATTGTTAGACAACAACTATCTTTTGCGGCAATACCTCGAAAAAAGAGAAAAAGAGTGTGGATTAAAAATCTAACATTTCCGATGAACTACTTGCATGCGTGTGTGAAAATCAAAAAAATTTCCGTTTTAAGATTGATTAACCTTTCTAATGTGTTTAGAAGACGGAAATTAACCCTTTGCAGAGGGAATCAGATTGCACATCAGACTCTTAATGAGATGTCTATATATGAACTGGTTTTCATAACTTGTTGTCAACATTGCTCACAAAATAGTCGTGTAATGTTTGTGAAAGAAAAAATTGTTCCGTTTGTAAGCAAGGAATTCTTCTCGCCCCTTTTCTACATTTCCTTAAAAAAAAAAAACTTATTTTAATACCTCACATTTAAACGTAACTGCCGGTAGTTATTTAAAATTCTGAGGTATGGCACTGTTTTCGTTT
>NQII01003998.1:0-39652 GCA_002778355.1 Clitarchus hookeri
CCGGTTTTGTTCGGGTAATGAGACGAACTGGGCGAGTAATGTCCGCTGTTTTCACAAGTAACGAGAAACGACATAAAACGCCGAACGATGAAACATTACATGAACACACTGTGATGTGATTATAATGTTGAAAAATTGTATGAATTAAATTAAACACATAGGTGATATCCTCATTTATTAACAAATGTCTGTTGATGTTGAAGTTCTGAAATTGACGGGGGATTTCAAGACACACTAAATTATTTTTTTTTTAATTGCTGGAGGCCTTTATAGGTAATCTCCATTTTAGAAAAACATAATTACTCTTATATAAATACACATTAAATAAGTTATTACTTATTCTCATAAAAGTATTTAAATTTCACTTCCGATGGTGCACTGAATTCCACTGGCTACAGTGTTGCTAGGTGGCTGTCTTCTGAAGGGATGAACGAGTCCACCTGAGCTTAGGGGTGTGGAATGCCATGCTTGATTGCCATTTATACAATGAAAAACACCCCTGGCTGTAGCAGTGAATGCAGTGATTGTGTTCAATATGTTTGTGGAAATTCTGTACACCACTGAACGACACTTTGGGTCACCTATCTCTTCAGCTCTGACCTACTAGCCAGTTAACGTCACCCGGTAGTGCTTTGCATCGTATTTAGCTGAGTGAGCTACGAGGATGCAACGACCAATTGCCAGTGCACCCAATGGCTGTGGCTTTGGGTTAAACATCATATCGGTTCGCCTACCCATTTATTAAAAGAGTTTCCTCTTGTAATACATAAGGAGGGCGATCTCTTGAGTTGCGTAATCCTTGTCGGCAAGAAGGTGCAAGTTCTGTTCTTGTCGACCCGCAATACGCATTCTTGGCCTGATGAGGTTGGAGCGGCCCGGTGTAGCTGGAGTAGTTGTGATTGCGGCAGTCAGTGTGGGTACAAGGAACTCGTGGACTCATGGTTCACGTCATGTTACTGTTGCAGTATTATATTTAACTCTTGAAAATGTGTGAATATTTTAAAAATAACAGTGCTTGTGAACATTTTTATTTTAAATTTGTATATTCTTCAGATTTTCTTAAATGTTCATACTTTATATTAAATAGTTCAGGCATAATGCAGACTGCACTAATTAGCATTTAATCCTGTTCGTTTCGAGAATGTCTAACTTTCAAGTAAATTATTTACATTTACAACATGAATATTCCATGAATGCACGTGAAAGTATCTGTAGTATTCTTTTTCTATCAGTTATGACACAAATTGGGACAAACATTCAGTTTTCTGAATTCTTTGACTTGGGGCACGGGAGTTTGGGACAGCACCATGACATCATAGGGTAACGTGCAACAATCAGCGTATAATTTTCCTATGACATAGGTTAGGCTAGCACGGTTGTAGAGAGACCTTTAATGAACTTACATGTAACAGTCCGTATTCATTCAAAAACACAGTGAATAGAATTAAAACATTTCAGGGAAGCAGTTAGTGTATCACAACAGGCATTAAATTAAAAATATTGGTCCTCGGAGACCACAACTTATAACCCGAAACTACCACACCCAAAAGATAAATTTTACATGCAATTTGAGTAAAAAAATATTATTAAAACATTTGGCTAGCAGGATTCAATTATAAAACTGCGTTTTATTGTTTGCCTATTATTATTTTTGGTTCTGACGATAAGTGAGTGACTACATGTGTTGTCGGCCTAAACACTTGGAGTAGAAGATAGAAATAAAAATATTTGGGGAATAAGTTACATTTGCAAAACTAAATGGAAATGGTAATGCTGGGACAAGTAGATATAGGAAATCAGTTAGATGAATTATAAGGAAGGTCAGTTAAAAACACAATGAACTAGTAAAAGTAATAGATACATAATTGCTACAATAAAAGACTGCAATACATTTTGTGGAGTGTTTGAGTCAAGACTTGGAGATCATGATGAAACTATTAAAAGTGAAAACCAGTGTTTGTTTAGAGGTTTCTTAGTTCGTTGCATCTTCAATGAAGTATTATATGACTTTTAACTTTGTGCCCTCTTTTGAAATTCTTCCTGTAGACGCCACTGGAACATAGGTTTTCGTCATATAACGATAAACATTATATTAATTATATTTAACATTATATTTATCATATAATAAAAAAACCACATGTGATTAGGCTACTGCCCAATGGTGGGCTCACTCACCTATAGACTACTTAACAAAACTCCCATTCCACTACCTCACAGACATTATAAGCATAGATTGTCTACCCCGTTATCTTCTCCAGCACACTTTCTAAAGATTCTCACTGTTGTTTCCTCTGCCTCTAAGCACCCTCTTAGTTAGCAGGTGGTGTAAACATGCCTACACTCCCTACCCGTTTAACATCCTGTATATCCTGAGCAGACTTTCAACTCCCCTCCTATCCTTCAATAAGCTCTGTCCAATTCCTTCCATCATCACTGATGGCCTATAGTTCCCTTAATCCTACCATCATGCCCCTGCCTACTCCACTTACCCTTCACCAATCTTGCTGCCCTTCATTGTATCTTCTCCAGCTCTCGTACCTCCACATGCATATAAGGGTCTCATACTTCTGAAGCGTATTCCAAAATTGGCAATATCATTGTGCCATATTGTTCTTCTTCAATTCACGGTAGACTCCCTTCAGCACCCGTCCCGACATACCCAAAGCCCTTATTTCCTTTGCAATCAACCTGTCTACCTGTTTTTTTCATCTAAGCTCTCCCTGCCATACAATCCCTAAATGCTTATATTCTGCTGCTTCTTCTATATCTTGCCCCTACCATCTGTACATGTCCCTGCTTATCTCATTCTCCCTTGTAAACATCACTCCTATAGATTTTCTTACTTTTTCTATTTTTATTCTATATGTTCCATGACTGAACCCTCTCAATATTTGCGTGAAAGTTTTCCCCCTCCCACCGCTCCATTAAATACACAATCATTAACAAATAATCTTATTTTACTCCGAATAACAAAACCCATGTCATTTACAATTATGGTAAACAGCAAAGGCCCAGCACACTTCCCTGTAGTACACCTGATATAACCTCACCTTCCTCTGATATTGCCTTCACCACTTTCACCATCGGTTTTTGCCCCTTGAGGAAGTCCCGAATCCATTCCACTAACCACTTGTTCTGTATCAGCTCATCCACTTTATTCATCAAAGTACCATGGATCACTTTATCAAATGCCTGCTCAAAGTCTATGAAGCAAGAATCCACCTGCTTCCCCTCATCAACTCCCTGCACCAGGTCCTCTAACAGCCCAGCCAGATGCATCTCATTTGAGTATCCTTTTTTGAAATCATGTCGGGTCTTCTTCAACCAATTCCTCTTATTCATAACATTTACCACATACTGGACCACCAGTCTCTCCATTATTTTTCCTGTACTCGATTTGAGAATCACTGGTCTGTGGTTACCTGGCCTGCCCTATCCACTCTCTGCTTTTATATTGAGACCACCAATAACTATTTCACAACTTTTGGCAACTTACCCTCTTCTAGGGAGTTACCAAACAATACCTCCAAATACTCCACAAAATTTCTCCCACCACACTTAAGGGATGTGAACCCTATCCCATCTGGCCCTGCTACCTTGTTGCTCTTTAACCCCCTGATTGCAATTCCTATCTCATACTTTCTCATCTTAAACTTACCAATCCCCATTAACTTCCATATTCCAATCTTCCTTAGCCTCAGACACTGAAAAGTACTGGTCTTGCAGCATCTCCACTATTTCTTTGTCATTTTTCGCAATCCATCTATCCATGGCTTTCAACAGAGGGATTCATTCCTCTCCCCCTCTCCTTTACCATCTTAAGATACATAAACCATTTCCCCCATTCCTTGCCTCTTCCATTTTCCATCATTTTCCCTAAAACAAATTCTTCACCTGTTTGATCTTCCTTTCAAGTTCCCTTCCCATCCGTTTAATCAATGCCCTAGCTCTTGTTATCCCTTCATTTCTCCACTTGTCATGTAATTTTTCCACTATCCCTCTTCATTATTCGAATCTCCTGTACATTATATGGTGGATCTCCACCAGTCCTGAATATTTTTTTGGGAAATATTTCTTCAATATGACCTGTATTATTATTATAAATAATTTCTATAGCCTTCTACACTTTCCTCCATAGACCTATCCCTCAGGAACATTTCTTTCCCCTTCTTAAATCCTCTCCTATATGGCCTCACCAACCTATCTGCAGTTTACTTTTTGCCTCATCTCACCAAACCCGATTTCCACAACAGGGATATAATGGTTGCTGTACCACCCAATACTACTGCCACTACTAAAGCATTCCCAGGTATGACCAATACCACATCCAGCACGACCCAACACACTCTTCATTCCATATTGTAGGTGTTTCTACTACCTGAACCAATCTTCTGTTGACTAACTGCTCTGTCATTATTTGCATCATATTGCCCATCCCGTCTGCTCCCTCTATCCATCTCAAACCTGGCATATTAATATCCCCTACAACAACAAACCTTTGCCTGTTTTTTAATATATCAACCTTATCCATGATTGTCACAATTGCCTGCTATCCCTGTCCTGGTAGCCTACATGTTGCCAGCAATGTAATCCTCCTACTACTGTCACCACTTAATTTAATTTAAATCACCTCAACATCTTCGATAATGCATTTCACTGATTATTCAGACCGTCCCTAACACACACAATTATTCCTCCTCTCTCCCAACCCTCTCACTACTGAAAATAGTAAACTTGTCCTACCTACATTCACTGTCAAGCATTTCCTCACTCAGCCAAGTATCACTTGCTACCAGAAGCTCTCCATCTTACTGTACACACTCCTACAGTTCACCATCATTAACTTTATAATATCATGATGCATTTCTCTCCTACTTTTCTAACCCCCACTCCCCCACCAACCATATGGCTCCATCAATGCTAACCTCTCCAGTCAGCTCTACTTTTGTTACCTTCCCAGACCTGTTTACTATTTAAACCCTCGCTGCTCAGCCCTGACCCTCTTAAAGCAGCCAACTGCTTCCCTGCCTAAGATCCTCTTTCGGTGCTCTGTCAGGTGCAGTTGGTTCATTCCTTAACTTTCCCAGCCTAACCATTCCCTACTGTCTATAAATGTGGATCCCAAATTCCTACAAACCCTCTTATTCCCCTCACTAGCTTCGACTGCCTTCATGTAATTTATCCCCATACCGGGACTCTATTCTAAGTTTCTCGGGTAGTCTATTTGCATGTATCGATGTCGATCTCGACAGTCAGAGCTCCTGCGGGTCGTGCGATGCTGTTAGAAAATATTGGAAGCAAAATATGCCTAAATAGTTATTCTAAATGCACTATCGTTCCGAGACTTCACTTCCCCGGCAGTGTTTGGGTTTTACCGAAAGCACCACCACAACTCTCTTCCCTCCTTTGCAGTGTGTTCAGGCAGTTGACCTATTTCGAGGTTGGTCACAGGAACCCGCCCATAAGATTAATCTCTGGAAGTCACTAGCTAACCAGTTATGGAAATCCGATCGGATTAGGACGAGACTCTTGAGGTGTGCCGTGTTCGAAAAGCCCAAGCTATTGAACCTTTACCTCGTGTCTTAACAAGGTCGTAAGATGATTGACGTTGGTGGCTAGATACGCGACATAACATACACTCTCAAAATGGGGTATTGTGGCTCCTCAGCACGCTATTAAAACCAACTGACACAAACACTTCAGATCTCACAAAAATACACTCAGACTTACATGATGTAGAGAAGCGTGACAGATAGTTGATGGTTGGAACTGTCCATTGCCCTTAACATCCCCATGAAGTGGAAATGAGGAAAACATACACACCTATTTTCAGAAAAATACCAGCTGTACCTGAGAAAGTCCAGATGAGATGGTACATAACTTAAGCGGGCATGCAGCAGGATAACCAGCACTGGTTATCCCAAAGGCTTCAACAGACGCGACAAAAGATTTATGTTGTACGTTATGCCGGAGGGGACATGAGTCTGATCCATAAGGGGGGCGTATTCGGGGGTGCATGAAGAAGTTAAATAAAAGTTTCCACTTTTATTACAAGTCTATTGAAAGGGAACGTCGTTGAAGTACAAATTTTATTCACCCCCGAACTCCGTGACACGACCTGCCTTGAAGCCCACTACTCTCGGTCTAAAGAGGGAATGACGTGACATAAGTAATGGTTGGTGACCGCTGCCCACAAAATCAGTATATCCCTTGACCAAAATTAAATCAGGAAAATGAAACACATAGCAATACATTTAAATTTCCAAGACATGCTTTGTGGTTTACATTGGCATAAAAAAAAGTGATAAAAATTATGTGGCAATCATTTTTATAGCATTTTAAATATTTTCGAATGAGTCCTTTCTACTTTCTGAAAAAGAGAATACACACATAGAACATTTAAAAACAAGGAGAGCATGATTATGCATTAATAAAGAGCCTTTTAATTAATGTAAAAATTATGTTAGTTCACCATGACAATTTTGGTGTGCTTCTGGTAGAGTTAAAGTGTTCCACTGACGGAGTTAAGACATGGAGTCAAGACACGTGTGTCTAATTGATTATGCATGACACTGGTTAAAAGTATTATTAATTATTGCTGTGTTCCTTTAATAAGCATTAAACGATCCACTAGTTACTGGATAACTTAGTTTTCGGTGACCATGTGGTCGGCACTTTTCATCCTCGGTATTCTGTTACTCGTGCAGGGATATTGTCACATATATTTCCCGTATTGCCAATAATTAGGGTAGTGATTATGAATGGCTGATCTAGTTAGTTCATGCTGTTTAAATAATGTTATTCCTTGTGAAGGTGAAAGACGTTACACTGACTTGTGTAGAGTAAGTTGGGTGTATCGCCTCCTGTAGTGTGGATGTGCGGTCGGAACCTTGCATACATAGTTCCTATCTAATTAACAAGTTGGTGTGCGCGGGTCAACAAGTGCTCTGGGGGAAGCCGTGGTTGGTTTCACAGCCAACATGACGAATCCAAACACACTGTGCCTTCAAAAAGGAATGATGAAATTAAAGATATTCTTACAAACTGTGCAATTTATGCGGTTAGTTAATGCAGAAATGTGCACATACATAAATGTATTATGTATACAGTGTCTTACATAAAACAAATACTGACCCATTTATCATGCATAACACAGGATATTTAGAGTGAAATTTCTCTACATGACCACTATCTCTTCGTATGGTTAGACTGTTGTCTGAGGAAAATGAGGACACTTTGAATGGTTTAATGTGTTGTATACACAGGTTGACTGTTGAAAAAATTACTTGTTGTAAAGGAACATACAGTTTCGTGTAAAAAACGACAGTTAAAAGACGCGATGATTTAATAGGCCAACATCGCAATCTCATCAAAGAATCCGTTTAAATAAATTTCCCTGTGATGAATACAATACGTAAAATTGTGTTTTTTTCATAAATACAATGATGTGAACCAAGCATACATGTGTCCTTTTGTGACCACTTACACATCCTCATTCTCTTTGACGTGAACCACACATCAATGAGTGCTATCATGACCTCTTCCAACTCCGCAGTCACACCATCTAGCAGACACCAGGCCGAAATTAAAACACGACCGCGAGTACATCATTATAGGTTGGTGAGAACGGTATACACCTGACTCTTCGTCATGTACTATGTGACTCAAGTGACCACCTCACTTTATTAAACTCAAGAGATTACTCTTGGGGGAACGTCGTTGCAGCTCGCGTCGCAATGCCCAGCATCCTTCCCAACTGCGTGACGTCGACCGGCCTGTTGGCTGGGATATTAGTGCTACGTAATCCCAAGTGTAGTTCAACAGCGGGGAATAAAATCCCGAAGCAATAAAAAGTGTCAAATGCAGTAGCTTAATAAATTAAATTAATTTTTATTAAACCTCATATGATCGTGGCTACCGACGCCCCTTTTCAGGGATGGACTCGTCCAGCCATCCAAACCTTAACACTTGGGACTCACCCATCGGTGAAATAAACCAGAAACTCTGATACACTTCTGAAACTTACTGGAAATATAAATGCATTTTCAGTATACAATTATTCCAGTCAATTTTAGTGTTTTAATTATGTTCAATGTTTAAAAGGGTAATTATGTTTTTTCTTCAAAGCAGACTACTTATCAAGGCCTTACAATTTTTACTTCATGTTTCTAGTGCAGTGACATCCCAGTGATGTCACAGTCACAATCATAATTAACATGTATTTAATCACTGGTATGTCACCAACATGTTGTTCACCATGAAACTGTATTTTTTCAGCATATTGAATAGCATTAAGAGGGTTCATGTTATTTTTCACGGAAATTTGGCGCCGGCTTCAGCCTCAAATAGTGAAAGCCGACGCCGTTATTTTAGTCTGACATTAATACTCGGCCCAGCCAGCAGTGCGGGAGTTTCGCTTCACTTGGACCCCTTCGGCACATTCATTTCAGGCTGTAATCACTTTCAATTCAATAGTATTTGAATCTAACCGGAACCTTTAGCTTAATTCATGACGAGGATATGACCGTCTGTCTTCATGTCTACTTTAACATGACTGATATTGTAACATGTAATTGTAACTAATTTTCATGGCTTAGGCCCTTATTGAACATAAATAGTCACCAACAGACCAAAGTGCCAGGTCCTCATTACCTTATCACATATGAGTGTAAGAGCATATGTATCAAAGAAGTAAGTGACCATCTTGAATAACCACGAGCGTTTTATTTACTTCATCCCTTGGGGTACTTCGGGTGCTGCATCCTATTGCAGCAGTAACAAGTGTAAGTAAATTATGCGAGGTGGCCTACAACCTCGCCAGCATTAATTTTCAAACCACTATGTATGTGCAATTATTGGTAAGTTCTTCACTCATAAACACCACAGATCGACAGAGGACTCCGGGAACCCATGAGCCGTCGACCGCACGACCCTCACTAATTCATGTTCACCATGTTATAGGGCCAGGTAATTTCACCAGTTTTCGCCTTAACCTAGCAAGCCTCGTAAGGTAGGAACCTACAACAATATCCTTGGAACCCCCTACACATGATAGGGCCTGCTAAACTTGTGGGCCTAAAACAAGATTTAATATCGCACTAGCCATCTTACTGACGTCTGCGGCTTTTAGTGCTAATAATAAAGAGGAAGAATATGTGAGTACAAATTGTGGCGAACCAGAACAGTGCATTATGTTATGTCCCCGACATCCCAGTGTATTTTATATTCCCGCACTCACGACTCACTGTGTTCCAGTGCACGTTGTTCTCTTTTTAGCACATCCCAGGACATTTCCGTGTACTTTGTTTTTAATTTTCATGCCAGTAAAATTACAATACACGTCTGGTGACAACATAGCTTACCATTAAACAATGCCTAAGTGTGTTTATCACATTTGAGAGCATTAAATTGTGTATTTACAGTACATTTATGTGTATCAAACTTTGTCAAAAATACAAGTGTTCAAATGCCTTCAGCAAGAATTTATTCCTATCAATTACAGACCTTAAAACAGCAAATTTCATGTTACGGATATTCAAGCCATTTTGGGTCAATGCCAGACAAAGATGCATTCCGAACGCCACCATTGTGATCACAGATCAAGCCAGACAAACAGGTGCTATCCCCTCCCACATACCAGTGTGGGCGAGTGTGTGATGGACCACTACCCGGCCGCATGCGAGCGTGTTTACCACCACCCCAGGCCATAACGGTATTCTCCCTCCACGTGGCTGCGAAGGGAGGCGGGGCAACAACCTCGGCGACCACAGCTATCCCCATGACAGCTCTGACGCCAAACCACGTAACTGAACTGGACCTCAACTGATTCTGTATGAACTGGTGCACCAGTAATGGTAAAAACAGAACATTATGCTTGAAGTGCAAACGGCCCTTGCTCGTATCCAACACGTTCCGAAACAGAAAGTGCCCCTGTCGCGAACCTGCAAATGCCAGGCGTCTTGAAGACGACATTGGCCAGGCGAACTAACTTCTTATCCTTGCTGTAGGAATTCAACAGATCCATAATATTGTCTTTGTACTTTGTGGAAATCGATTCTTCTTTGATGACCTGCTGCTGCTTAACCAAAAATGAAATATCACCAATCACCTTCACAGTACACGATTCTTCTGATGAACTGATTGACTGCAAACAAAGAGGTAGTTTCTTTTCACAGATGTTTGTTGAGCAAAATAGCAAAACTGCTACAAAGATGGTCGTCAATCTTGTCGGCACCATCCTTCCTACTCCATTGCACGATATATTCTGGCAACTGAAATCGTCCACATATTTATAGCTGGCTGTGCGCTACAAATAAGAAAACACCACAGTAAGTCTTTGAATCATAATTTTTTTAAGTATTTTTTTTTTAACTTTAGCATGCTCTTCAATTCGGTGTCAAATTTTTTCTTTTACCCTTATATTTGGCTTTCGTTGTGTTTGAATAGATTTAAAGTGTTGAATTTATTGGAATAAGTGACCAAAATTTTTCTGATTACGTAAACAGGCCCATAATCCCACCATACCGCAACATCGGTAAAATATTTCTGCGCAAACAAGCCTGTCAATGTTTAGATTTGATCTTCGTCTGAATCGTAATTTGTATAGCTGTAATTTGATTTTGACATATTTACGCCTTATAAAGAAAAACTATCAAAATATAAAATGAAAATCGTATTGACCCGAATTCACTGCATCGTAAATGACAGGGGTAATTGTTTAATGTGATTTACTATCTCAATGTTGTAAGCCAAAATGTTTATTTTTTCATAAAATTTGACTAATTGTTGCAGGTGCGGTTGTAAAATGTATGAATGTCCTCTATTTCTACTTGGCGATTTCATACATTTATCGAAAGAGGCATAACAATTTTTACATTCCACCCACAATATATCCACATCAACCCAATTGTAGTACGTGACTTGTAGAATTTATTAATTTTTACGTATGTAAAGATATATATATATATACACATGCACATACACACACACGCTCATATATATATATATATATCTATATGTGTGGGTGTGTGCGTATGTATATACATATATACACATAGATATATATAGTGTAGAAAAAATAAAGAGCTAATGAAAAACGTACAACAGGGTCGTGGGGGGAGAAAAAAAGAAAATCTCCTACCATACCAGCTATAAAAGGCCCAGTATGTTGCTAATGCTGTTACATACCTCGAGTAATGGGAGCAATCATTGTCTAGTGTGTGCGAGCAGATATGGATTTTAAGTGGTACCTTCATAAATAGTATGTTTGTCAATTTATTCACAATTGCAAAAGGCACGAAACTCTTTGGAACAAAAACAAAAATAGAAGTTTACGATAAAAGAGCTTGTGAGAGTTACTTTTGTTTCGCATTAATTACGGGTAATGATATGTTGACAAATATCTGGTGAGTATACGAAACAAATCTCTATTTGATTCCTATATATGCAAATGCAAAAATGTGAAATGTGCCAAGAGGAACATTTGTTTGTGTGCCAATAATGTGGTATTTTGATTTGATGATATTCATATAATATAATGTAACACAACAAGGAAAACTCGAAAGTTGGCGGGAACTAACTCACTCAACCGCGAAAGATGAGGCAATGAGTGCAAGCAATTTCAAGTCGATCTTGCAGAATAGTCTGGACGATGTAGGTGAGTGTTTGATGCGGCAATGGATACCAACAACTTTTCCTTGTACAGCATGGCAGGTAGTATCGCTTGAGAGACAAATTTTAACATCGAGTTGAATTTGACCGAGTTGGAAAAAGCATTTAATTTCATTTAAAAAAAAGTAGTTATGGACAACAACACAGTCGGTTTCCACACAACCGTCAACAGTGAGGAAGTGGACAACAACACATTCGTTAACAGTGATGCTGTTGATAACAACACAATTATCAACTATGAGGCTGTGGACATCAATGCATTCATAAATGGTGAGGCTGTGGACAACAATGCAGTCTTCATTGGTGAGGCTGTGGACAGCAACAAAGTTCTTAATGGTGAAGCTGTGGACAACAATGCAGTCTTCAATCGCGAGACTGTGGACAACAACGTAGTCTCCCACACGCATATCAAAATCGAAGCTGTGGACGACAATGCAGTCTATTTCAACACATATCTCAGAAAGAAAGTAAAAGGTGGTAATGTTATAAGTGAATTTTGTTTTGAAGTTAGAAACAAACTGAATCAAATAGACTTTAACAAAGAAATTACTCAAAAACTTCCATTAATTAAATTATATAGATGGCTTTGTCTAACAGCTTGCCGAATCAAGCACACTTCTGTGAAAAAATATCGCCAATTTACAAAGAATTGTAGTTATTTTCTCTAAAAAAACAACAGTAGGAAGTACAAGATCTTGCATCTTTGTAAAAAGAAATTGAAATAAAAAATATAAAAGACCAAATTATTTATTTTACAATGAAACATTTATGTTCTTTTAAACACAAATATGCTTGTTTAAAAGAGATTTTCGAATTAGATTGTCGACAAACTCAAATATATATTGCGAAGGAAGTAATCTGTGAATCACCTAGTTGCAGTGAATGGCACCTTCACTGAATTCTTTCAGGTATCTGCCATTTGCAATATCCAATTGCTCTTTGTATCCTGTAGGATAAAATTCATAACATTCAAACCATTTTTCGAACAAATCATTGACCTCCTTTGTATGTGTTGTTATGAAAGTTTGGGGCACAGCGGTATTCAAAATTTCAATTATGACTTTGACTTAATTATGCAGATATTTACCATAATGAATCTGATACATTTCGGGCCTCAGCACATATTTATATTTTTTCTTTGCTGTAATTTTAGAATACTTTTCCAAAGTCAACTATCGATCTGTCTGACAGTCTTCGGGATCGTATAAAAGCACCATTGTATTGTGGCCGATGTAGGAAGATCCAATAATAACAATGTATATTTTGCATGCGGACGAGTTCTTGAGGCTAACCAACTTTAGGTTTTTGTACAATTCCGTCTGATCTACCAAATAAAGGTAGTTGTAATTGGCAAACTATACATTTCCGAAATTCAGGAACTTTCCCAATTTATAACAGTTATATAAATTAGCGATATTCACAAACAAAAACGCATGTGCAGCGACATAGTTGTAGATTCGTTTCACGAATCGCGATGCATTGTGCTCGTAACCTTTATGAATAATAGAACAATGTTTCAGTACATCTTGGTTTAAATTAATGCAAAATATGCTGTAATCGATTAGTTTGTCAAATGAAAGTACTTTTACTTAACTAGCTAGATGGATGCGAGTATCTCAATGCCTTCGAGAACGATACCCCTGCTATAGATAACATTCATTTCCTCATTTATGAGCTCGACAAACTTGTTGTTATTCAATTTCAAAATATTTATGAACTGGTACTCTCATTTAATTTTTCAAATAACCACGCGGATTTTCGTCTCGCTGTACAGTATCAGTCTTTTGTCAGCTTCCTTGATTCGATTAGGTATTGTAGGCATATTGATGTTCATAATAGACTGACGTGGACCACTCCTTCGTGGTCTGGCACCACCACTGTCTTCACGTCATCGGCCCACAACACTATGTACATATATATAATGAGGTGTAGAGTAGCAAGGCTAGGGTATTTTAAGTGTTCTATATAATATTCCGAATCTAATTGTGTGTCTAATCAAGCAAATGTGAGAAATAAATAGTCTGTCTTTCAACCTGACCGTTGCGCTTGTAGGATGCCCCAAAACGTAAAAGACCTCAATTTCCGACGTGCTCTGTAAGACCCCACATAATCATATTTATATGTAAATTAGTGCTTAATTAGGAAGGTCTTAACTCTATACTGCTGTACTTCCCAACCAGTTGGGCATGCCTCCCTTGGGGGGCGTAGTGAGATCGTAGGAGTGTGAGGCGCGAAGCACCACAATCATTTGATTGCTTTCCTTACTATCCTCGCGCCTCATCATGTCCATTCATGTCTTATCTTGCCATCGTCCAGCCCGCTATCGCCCACGCCCCCCATGCCCTGCGGTTCTACTTTCCCCGCCCTGCTCCCGATCAGTCTTGTATAGAACGCCATCGCGCACACACAATTTATAACAATTATATTAGATAAGCATGCCCGCGAAGTGTCGTGAAGTTAATCATTTTAACCTGAATATTTGTCGTTGAAGTTGAGTTGTAATATACCCAAACTAAAATTTTTGAAGTGAAACTTCTTTGGGCGTGCCTTGGATAGTATTTCAAGGTCGCATCACGACACGTTAAGCAGCATATGATAACGCGAATTTAAACTTGGAACAGCAGCAAAACTAAACCTAGAATCTACCAGCTGGTTCGGAATATGCAAGTTCAAATCATCTAATTAGCAATTTTAATATAATTCTTGCAAGTCTGGGGTGCACGGGGCCCTTGCTTGTGGGAGTAAAGTTTCTACATTAGTGTGCGGGATTCTGGCCACTTTCTGGTAGATATGCACACAGTGCATACTCCTGTAACGTGCACGTATTTTGTTCACGAATCACCACATGTAAGGCCCACGTGATATGGAAGAACTTAAGAAGAAGAATTATAATAGGTAATAATTTTTAGGTTCGGACACCAAAGTTTTATTTTATAATTATGATTGATAAATAAATGGCATTAAAATTATGTGTATTGTTTAAATTTTTCATGAGGGGGCTGGAAGCTTTATTTATAAATAGGGGAGGCGCGACACAAAAAAGGTTGGGAAACCATGCTCAACAGGATTAAGAAAAATTACTTCGAATGTTTCAGTGTTTTGTTTGTGTGTATGTTTCAAGTTCTATGTTAATGAGGTCTGTTAATTAAATTACATCGTGGAGTGGCGCGAGCTTTCGGCAAGGACTCTGTACACCTGTGCCATCTCCGGCAATCTGATTCCACTGACCTTAGGTGCTGCGTTGGGTCGCGGGGGACTTTCTTACTTTGGTTGGAACACTTAACTGCAATAGATCAACTTAATTTCTTTGTACTTTTGTTTAGTTTACCGAGTCTTCCCCGTGTTCCCAGTACGCATCCGTCAGCTCAATTTTTTGACCCTGGATGTTAAATTACTAGTGTAAGTTGTCACGCCATTCTTGACATTTTTGTTCAATAACAGCCGCTGGCGGGCCTTGTGAGTCAGGCCCGCTTTAATTTGTGTTGTCTACATGTAACTTTGTACACTATGTGGCAATATAAATTACTTAGTTAATCTTAACTTGTGAGTTCTCATTGTGTTGTAATTCGGGTCCTGGCCCTATCCAGGAAGTCGTCGTCGCCTCCTATATTTATAAGGTAAACAGTAATACTAAGGGGCTCTGGGGAGCCTGAATACCCCGCCTATATATTACATTTTACTGTAAATGCATACAGTATGTGTTAGGGTATACAGCCACATGGTCGTTCGGTCTACGATCCTGAGGAATGTGATTTCTTGCTCACCCAGTGAGCTTGCGCCCATTCTATTCTAAATAGGAATATGGTGTAATGTTCTGACTTTTTCTTCATGTAGTCGCCGGACGACCTCCGTATCACTAAATAAAAGGTCCAGTAAATTACTTTAACCTGTTGCAGTTAAGTGTTGAGAACAAAGTATAAAATTCCTCCTCGACACGACACACATGCAGCACCTCAGACCCGTGGAATCATACTGCCAGAGATGGTGCGGGCAAGCAGTGTCCTTGCCATGAGCTCACTCCACTCTGCGAGGTAATTTAATTAACTGACCTTATTAACATAGAACATGAAACATATACACACAAAACACTGAAACGTTCTAAGTGAGGATTCTTAATCCTGTAGGGAGTTAAGAGTTCTTAATTAAGCACTTATTTAAATACAAAACATTATTATGTGGTGCTGTGCAGAGAATGTGAAAAATTTAGGTCTGTTAAGTTTTAGGGTTCTTTACGATTGGAACGGTTAGGTTGAAAGAAGGACTTATTATTTCCCTTGTCATTAATTGGCTTGATTATTCACACAGTTGCATTCGGAAAATTATGTAGAACACTCAAAATACCCTAGCCTTGCTACTCCACATCTTATTAATATGTATCTCGCGTGCATTTATTTTGCGATTACTTCGCAATACCCTTTGATCGAATTTCACGAACATTTGCCCATGGGTGATACATTCTAAAGCTTTTACTGCACATTTTAAGACTTGGTTCTATCCTTAATTACCCACATCTCTCTATACACACCACAGGCACCTGTTTTGTTTACTCGGTATCGGGTCATGACTCGTTCCCAAGTGAACGATGCTGCCACGCATCGGAGCACACGACGTTTTTGTTCCGACGGCGGAACTGTTGCAGCAACTTCCAAACCATTCAGGAGTGGACCATGCAATTTTGCAGTTATTAATGCTTTCCATGTACGGTGCCGTGTACGACATTTAACATAAATGAATTAATTTCAAAACTTTATAACATTTACACACTTTAATAATAAAACATTTTCATATTTTGAACATTGACTTTACTCAAATTATTTTTCACAAAAAACTATCATATCTCTTTGCACTGCAAGGTCAACTGGCGCCACCATGCGGCATAAAGTCTGTCATAAATTCGGAAGCAGAGGGGGAATTCGAAAATAAGTGTGGTAGGTGTGGCCGGCGTTTTCTGCATGTGTGCTTTAGTTAGTTTATTTGGAAATGACAGAATCTCTACAGCTGCGGGGCACACTCAGAGGTCATAATGGATGGGTTACACAAGTTGCTACTAACCCCAACTTCCCTGACATGGTTGTCTCTTCGTCTCGAGGTATGCGCTGCAGTGTTAAGAATATTTGGAATGTTCCGACTTGTATGTATTCGGTGGTATTAATTCAAATGTCGTCTATCATGCTGAAATTGTAATAATACTACTGAAATACAGCCTGACTACGGTAAAATGTTTTTACCATATTGCCGGTTAAATTAAGTATAAAGCGTTACAGTTGCGTTTGAGATTGTAAAACATTTTTAAAATATGAGGAACTTACCGTGGATGTGTTGTTTAGAAGTTTACCACGACTTTTATAAGAATTGCTTGTAAAAGTGTTATTGGAATGATAGTATAGGAATAATTTTCTAGTAAAGTAATTTGGTTGAAAGGCTTCTCTTCTACAGTAGAGCTATACCGTCCATATAAGTAGTGGGATTAGTTTATATGTAAGATGCGATGCATTTAATATAAATATCTATTTCCTGTTAAGGCTTTGACAGGTTCTACCGGATAGTGTGTGTCCATAATCATGTGTGCATTTTGTCCCAGATCGTTCATTGATACTATGGAAGCTGACTCGAAATGATGGTGGCTTTGGTATACCGCAGAAGCGGTTGTCTGGTCACAACCATTTTGTTAGTGATGTAGTTATCTCATCTGATGGCCATTTTGCACTTTCTGGTTCGTGGGATAAGAGTCTTCGTCTGTGGGATTTAACTAAGGGTAGCAGTACCAGGCAGTTCATTGACCATACCAAGGTAAGTTCAAGTAGCTTTGCTACCACTGTTAAAATTATGGCAGGGAATAAATTAGTAGGATCATTTAAATTTTGTTTCTGAATGTTTTGCTATTGATCTTGCAGATATGCATTGTGTTAGCTCCCAGGATGCTACTGATTTGACTGGACCAGACCATCTAGTACTGAAGTGGTAGTCGCAATGTGTATTTGACAAAGATCTTGGGTAAATTATCCAGTTTAGTAACTTTTCTATAAAAAAAAAAATTCTGAGAAAATGGTATATTTCCCCTCTACTAATGATGCAGAACAGGAATATATGAGGGGCATTAACGTATAACTAATTTCGTAATATGTGCGCACCTAACCCCACGATGGGTGAATCACTGTTTTACATATTTAAACTAACCTAGGATTATAGGGTTTTACACTAACCTAGTATGGTAGGATTATAGGGTTTTACACTAACCTAGTATGGTAGGATTTTAGGGTTTTACACTAACCTAGGTTGTAAGGTTTTAAACTAACCTACGAATTTAGGGATTTAAAGGAACCGTAAAACACACCGGAAACATATCAATTGACTCACCTAGGTAGGCTGCAGGTGCAATTCCTCAGTCCTTGGCCAATTCAACCTTACCTCACTCGACGAAACACTATGATCTACTAAAACGCCACATAGGCGAATATTATGCACTGACGCACTAGTTCATAGGCGAATATAACGCACAGAAGCACTTGTTCTTGCTTTCTCCGTTTTAAAATCCGTTGTATTGGGACATCACAACTCACCCCGGCAACAACACGACGGCTAATGAGCTGTTAAAAAATGCCATTTAAAATCACATCTGACGCGACACCGTGACGTAACTATACCCACAAGCCAATAAGGTGACTGCAGGAATCATGACGTCACCAAAAATCATGGCGTCCAACCTAAACAAAGCTGCGAACTGCTCTTACTTTAACTATTTTATTTAATACGTTCTACTTATTTTAACATGACACATGACACACTCCTGAATATTAACTAGGTAAACTGTGCAGAATCCATTAATGCTACTTTCGTTTATCTAGGACGTTTCCTTCAGAAAAGTCACTAAACTGGATAATTACCAGATCTTGCATTGTTGCAACAGGCCTCAGTGCCCTAAACTTAAGCAGTGCCCTTTGGATTCAGATTGCCCAAATGAGATTTTTACTGCTCGTAAATGCCAGTATAATATTGGTTTTATTTTTCACGTTATAAGTTTACAGGTGTTTCGGACTGCAATTGGGGAAACATTTTTTAAACTTTTATGATGCTGTTTTAAAAGAAGAATGAAAGGTAGGGAAGAATTGGGGCTTTTCTGAAACATATCAAAGATATCTGAAAATGGTATAAATCAACATTACTAATCACAATGAACACAACTTTACAGTAGGAAACACTATTTGTAATATACTACAAAATGCTTTAGTGGGGAGGGCTATGAAGATCAGAGAAATTTTGTGGTAAAAAATTAAAAATTTTTGTAAATTACATGTCATTTGGGGTCCCTAACCACATAAAATTCAAGAAGACCTAACTTAATCTAACTTCACAATATGTGATTACAGGGGGAGAGAGTGCAGACATGTAATATTATGTTAGAAAAAGTGTAATAAGAAATCATGTGTTGGTTCATCCATCCTCTGCGATTCTCCTATCATGAAGTTAGGTTTAATTTTGTGAGGTCTTCTGCATTTGACGTGGCTGGTGGCAGCAGTACGCAAGCCCTTCAATCCCCAAAATAACAGGCAGTACTACACAGTACAATTCACTATGCTATGTACACTTTCCATGCTAAAGCTTAAATATTATTTACGTTACTCACCCATGTGAGTGGCGAATATAGCTCCTCTGTGAACTATTACTGATAACTCACGTATAGGACATATTAACTTCTATTCAATTTGTCTAAACTTCGCACACATTTGTTCTGGTAATTATCCAGTTTAGCGGCTTTTCTGTTATAAAAACTGGAAAAGTGGTATATTTTCACTCTACTAATTACGCAGAACACTAATATACTAGTGTCATTAACGTATGACTAAGTTCATAATGTGTGCCCACCTAACCTAACAGAACCTAACCCCACGATGAGTGAATCACTATTTTACATTTTTTTTACTAACCTAGGATTGTAGGGTTTTAAACTAACCTACGATTATAGTGTTTTAATCGCTAATTATTAAGTTTAGGGGCTTTTCTGAATGAAACGTCCTAGACCAACAAAAGTTTAATTATTGGGTTCTACACAGCTTACCTTGTTAAAATAAGTAGAACATATTAAAAAAAAATTGTGAAATGTACGAGCAGTTGGTTTGGTTTGTTTAAGTCTATTGACGTCTGCCACCGTTATTAATGGCCGCGTATTGCTGATTCCACCCTACCTAGCGGCCACGGATGTCATCACAGGCATTTTAACGGTCAATTTTAAAATCAGTCTCCATTGTGTCTTTGCCGGGTCTAATTGTGCTGTCCCAATCCGACGGATTTAAAAACGGAGAAAGCAATGAGTGCTTCTGTGCATTATATTTGACTGTAAATGAAAGTTTCATTGCATTATATTTGGCTGAAAACTAGTGATTCAGTGCGATATATTTGCATATTTGGCGGATTTGTGGAACACTTGTGTTTCGTCGAGTGAGGTAAGGTTGAATTGGCAGTTGACAGAGGAATTATATCAAGTGAGTAAATTGATATTCTTTTGGTGTGTTTTACGGTTCCTTTACTATCCTAAATTCGTAGTTTAGTGTAAAGACCTAAAAATTCTAGGTTAGTTTAAAACCCTACAAACCTAGGTTAGTGTAAAACCCTTAACTCCTAGGTTAGTTTAAAATTCCTACAATCCTAGGTTAGTTTAAAAATGTAAAATAATGGGGTTAAGTTCTATTAGGTTAGGTTGGCACATATTAAGAAATTAGTTGTACGTTAATGCCCCTCGTATATTCGTGTTCTGCATCATTAGTAGAGTGGAAATATACAATTTTCAGTAAATTTTTTTTTTTTTTTTTTTACAGAAAAGCCTCTAAACTTAATAATTACCCAATCCTCTGTCCTCGGCCAATTCAACTGTTTTACACCTTACCTCACCTGACGAAACAAGTAACACCTGCTACATAGGCGAATGTTATGCACAGAAGCACACGTTCATAGGCAAATATTACGCACAGAAGCACTCTTTATTGCACTCTCAGTTTTTAAATCTGTCTGATTTGGACGTCACAACTCATGCCCGCAACAACACAACCGCACTGTTTTGCATCTGAACGGCAACTGAAATTCTATGACGATGATGTATAAAAGACCGTTACGATGACGTCAATGACCTACAGCCAATAAGGTGATGGCACGATGCTGAAAATCACAGAAAATTATGACGTCCCAAGTAAACAAAGCGGTGGGCTGCTCGTACTTTGAACTATATTATTTGATACGTTCTACTTATTTTAACATTATGTCCTCCTAGATATGAACAAGGTAAGCTGTGCAGAACCCATTAATGCTACTTTTGTTGGTCTAGGACAATTTGTTCAGAAAAGCCGCTAAACTGGATAATTACTCTTGTTCTTCTGTACAATAATAAAAAAATTTCACGTCACGTGGAAACAATTGCAAAGAAACACTTGTATTTCCACAATAATTAGATTTAACAAGTCACATGTAAATAATTGCAAGAATCCTCTGTAATAGCACTGGTAAATTACAAGCCTTCAAATGGTCATATCCACTCGCTTTCTGAACTAGTGCACACTTCCAGCATACATACAAGCATCATGTAAAATATGTAAAAATTAAACCAGAAGAACAAAATTAATGCACATTTGTTTCCTGTCTATGCATAGTTGAACAAATGTATCATGGCGATACACACAAACTGCACGTAAACAACACTTGGAACGTTTGTGTTATGTACTTTATGTCTCATGATTATTTTGAAGGTAAGCCCAGCAAAATTCAACAGAATTTAATGATATTAGGACACTTCTTGATTACTGTGGTTAAGGCAGCTGTATAACCTTAGTGTGTCAGCAAAAACATACCCTGTCAATAATGTGTTAGAAATTAAGGTTTGGTTTCCAGAGGCGTTCTCTTATTTAACATGATTCAGCAACCCAGTAGAAACATATTTGACATAAATTTCTTGTTTTACTGCAAAAACACACAGATATTCATAGCATAGCCCTCCTCACTATCACATTTCATAGAATATACTGCAAATTATATTAAATTCCTATTCAGTGTTATTAGTAATGACAGTATACACCATTTCCTGGTTTTCGGAAAAATGCATCTTTTTTAATAATTATCTAAAAGAATATATGTTTATATATGTTATATATATATATATGTTATATATATATATATAAGACCATTATACTTTGAACCAGAATCCCAGTGTTATTTATATAGACACTGGATTGAAGTTAACTGTATCCTCTGCTCTTTTTTCCGTAATACCAAAGGACATACACAACTTGGTTCCTGACATTATATAACCTACTTGTTAAGCAAATTGGTTATGTGCGTGGGTGCAGGTTTTCTGCAGAAAACCATAGTCCCTACATAATGAGAAAGAAGTCTTGGTATTTTCCTGTGTGTTCCTATCAAGTAATTTATAGTGGTATTTCAGAAGATGAAAGTTAAATGTTCTTAAAACTGTTGGTAATTATCTAGTTTAGGGGCTTTTCTGAAAAACACAATAAAATTTTTTAATTATGATATATTTCTACTCTACTAATGATGCAGAACACGAATATACTAGGGGCATTAACGTCAGACTAATTTCGTAATATGTGCCCACCTAACCTAACAAAACCTAACCCCACGATGGGCAAAATCACTATTTTACATTTTTAAACTAACCTAGGCTTGTTGGGTTTTACACTAACCTATGATGTTAGGGTTTTATACTAACCTAGGATGTTTGGGTTTTACACTAACCTAGGATGTTTGGGTTTTACACTAAAATACGAATGTAGGATTGCAGGGATTTAAAGGAACCGTAAAACACACCAAAAGAATGTAAATTGACTCACCTAGGTAGGGGGCTGGTATAATTCCTCTGACGTTAATAGACACAAACAAACATATTTCGCAAGTTTTTTTTAATATGTTCTACTTATTTTAACACTACGGCCGCTTCAATATCAACTAGGTAAGCTATGCTGAATTCATTAAAACAACTTTTGTTGGCATAAAACGTTTCGTTCATAAACGTAAACAAACTGTCAGAAACAGTCATCTCACAAACTTGTTCAATTTTTTAAAATATGTTGCACTTATTTTAAAGCGATGCCCCTAGTATATTCGTGTTCTGCATCATTAGTAGAGTAGAAATATATCATAATTTTAAATTTTTATTGTGTTTTTCAGAAAAGCCCCTAAACTAGATAATTACCAAACTGTTATCTCCGGCACCTATGTGTGAAATAAGCCAATTAATGCAAACACTATGCTGGAAGTTGTAATCATATTATTCCTTGTGTGGATGGTAGGGGGAAAAGAGGGAAAGAAGGAAAAGGTGCAAAATTACATTCAAAACAATAAAGCAGAAGAGCTGTAGTTGCAGAGACATCTATTTTGCATGCTGTAAAGTCGGTGAAACCACAGTAATACAGGCAGACTATTCACCCATCAGCGAACTGGGTTTATTTTCCAGCAGGGTTACTCCTGATGTCATTGGGAAATGCATTTTTGTCACTCATTTTTACACTGGGAAATGTGGTGTGGAGGGCAGTTCAATGAGCAGGGATAGGGAAGGGGGAAGTGATTATGACTTTGTGATATTCAGGAAGACATGTTTCCTTGACTAAAGGTTGGAAAACTTAATTCCTTCTAATGTGTGTGGGGTTTTTTTTTTTTTTTTTTTTTTTTTTTTTTTTTTTTTTNGTTTGGTTGGCGAGCTTATGGACTAGGGAGTGGTGAATCTAGTTTCTTAAATCTAGTATGTAGCGGAATAGGATATGTATTTCTTGGGCGTGGAGTTGGTGTGTTTGCAGACGTTGATGCCATGGCAGGAATATTTGCATAATGTAAGCACTGGGAGTTTTAAGATACAAACTGATTTCAGTTTTGTTTTTTACAGAGTATTGAATATTTACTGTGTAATATTGGAAAATGGGACTAATTTGCCTTTGGGCTGTTGTGAATTATGATAAATTAATATTTTAAGTGCATTTTACTGTAATTTTATTTATTAGTTTAAAATAGAATGATACTTTCATTGTAAACATTAACAGTATTTGTAACTTCAGTGTAGTTCTTTCACTTAATTACAAAAAGATCTTGTTATGAACCTGACTAGGCAAAATCTGATACATTATGTAATAAATTTTCTTTGTTTACTTTGTAAGTCAAAATTGAGGTCCAGCTTGTTTATCCAGGTAATCTAGATTTTTATTTAATTTTTTTGCTTGTTTCACCCTCCTATCACATTTTGTAGTAGTATATACTACGAATAACTTGATTCCCCATTGAAATTCATATTAAGTGTACATAATTGGTAATGTCAATATACACCATTTGTTGGTATTGTTTTCTCTTTCACAAAAGCAGCGATTCTTAACTATTACCCCTGAAATTGATGAAGCTATAAATACAGTGGAACCCTGTTATATCATCCCCCCCCTCCTCCTGCTTAATAAGCTATCTTCTCTTGTTTCACAAACATGTTTTTCAATACAAAATTACCCTCTTATAAAATTTACCCTTAAGACTGGCATTTCTTGGGGCTCTTGAGAAATGTTATAACATAGTTTTACTGTATTTATATAAAAAATATAATAATGTAATATAAAAAAAGTAAAAAAATTCTTCTAAAGCTTTCTTCAGTCTATATTGCAGTCTGCAAAATTTGAAGAATGGAGTTTTAAGTGTTCTTACAGAAGGTTGTATTTTTTGTCATACATGTCCTTTACTGTGTGCTTATGTTGCTGAGCGAGTGGGAGAAAAAACACTGCTTTCAAATATAATTATCCTTTTAAAAGAGCTAGCAGTTTTGCACACCACCTATTGTTAAAATTTACAGTAAACTATTTTCAATGTATCTTTAACATTTAAAAATCGAAAATTGCTATGGTAATGAACATAACTGCTATTACAGTATTTTGAATTATATTTGTTGCACTTCTCACGTATGAATGGAAAGTAAAAATTTTTTTAATTTTTATGAAAAATTGAAGTTTAAAGTGTAGTATTGAAAAGTTGGGTACAGTAAAATAAGTTTTTTTTTTGTGGCAGGACGTGATGAGTGTTGCATTCTCTGCAGACAATCGCCAGATAGTTTCAGGCAGTCGTGATAAGACCATCAAGCTGTGGAACACCCTAGCCCAGTGCAAGTTCACCATGCAGGTGAGGCAACTTCATCTGTTTTGCATTTTTTTCTCTTAGCACAAGCCTGGCAGTAAAGCTATCGTAGGCTTTGAGTTGATCAGGGCTGCCATTGATCTTTGAACAAAACTTCTTGA
Source organism: Clitarchus hookeri (assembly GCA_002778355.1). NCBI lineage: Eukaryota > Metazoa > Arthropoda > Insecta > Phasmatodea > Phasmatidae > Clitarchus > Clitarchus hookeri. The sequence goes on from NQII01003998.1 coordinate 24,933, forward strand.
ACCAGATCCCAAAAATCATCAAAATCCTTATAATTAAAATGTTAATGTCCATTAAAATAAATCATGACATAAATATTTATGTCTATAAAAAATTTTGAATGGTATGAGCATGCTTACTATAGTTCACTTTGAACACCACTGCAGGTAGAAAAGTAAGAGAATTTTCTGCTATTTACAAGTTAGGCCAGAACAGTACATCATATTTGCAAGATTATATTAAGCATTAACTTGCGAGTAGAATATATTTTTCTTTTGTGAATGGGGATCATGTCGTCTTAGATTTTGTGACTAAAGAACTGCTAAGTTAAACTTTTATTGCAAAGTATCTAGCAGAATAGGCCTAAGTTTTGTTTCTAACTTCTGTTAGTGCAGAGTGGTGACTGGTGATGAGTAATTAGTAGGTGTTAATGAAGTGTTATTTGTGGTGATTGTAATAGGTTGTGACACACACACACTTGCAAAAGACAGATAAACACTCATAAATTATATACATGAAACACTGGTTGAAACAGAATAAAGCACTCTGAAATAATCTCAAATATCTACTTTAACTACTGAAAAACAAGAAGAATGATGAATTTTACACTGATTTATTCAATAAAAATATTAGTTAAAAAATGTAATTATATGAAGTGAAAATGGAAGGTGCTAACTCTCTACCAAAAAAATCTACAATCTGTCAAATTTATGCTCAAAACTTGATAGGAATCTAATAATGGCTTCAAATTTCCACCATCCTTAAAAAAAAATTTTTGGGTTGGTAAAAATCTGAACGTTTAAAGAAAAATCATAGTACTGCTTTCTATCTGTTGAAAATGAAAGTGTTACTGGTTAAAGATGCCTTTATTTATCAAGTTTTCGAAAAAAATAAAAAACATTTCAACTTCATTACTTTATGAAAAAGAATGTCACTAATTTTAAAATTTCCACAAATGTCTATTAAAAATTAAAATTCCTTATTTCAAATGATAACTCATACGTTTCAAATGTTTTTCAGGGTTAATAAATACTAATTACATTGCTCCGGCACTAGCTCAAGTCCATAGGGCATTGTACCACTGGATAGTATCATACAATTAATGTGCAAAGATAAAATATCTGAAAACTGCTGAAAAGTTTAGTAAACTTTCTAAACAATCCACAGAAAGGTTTTTAACAGATTAGATGCCCCTCGGTCATCAGAAAAGGGTTGGCATCACCTTGGTTTAAGTTGGCATCATCATCATTAATACGGTGCCTCGTAGTCTGCGGCAGCTGGAACCACTAAAAGATCCGTACGATAATGCCTGCACCCTCTTCTCAAGTACGGCGTGGCATTCCTATCAATTAAACTGCTTCTGGGACCAATCTAAAATTATTTAATTATTCTGTCACAGATTGACCAGATTCAATCTCGGCGTAATTAAATCTTGGCCGCCTTGCTCAAACGTCCCACCAGAAGCCCTATTTTTGGCAACTAGGTATTACAATAACAAAAACCAGAACTAACTTCCAGAAAAAAAAACTGAGAAATTATAAAATGAAAAACACGTGAAAAATTAAAACCAATTACAACTTAAAATGGTTTTTGAAACAAAATCGAAATTTTAAGGTAAAAATTACTGATAATCTTATACCTGGAAAATGGATGTGTGGTTTACAATTACTATTAAGTATTGCGTTAATACAAATGAAAATAATTACTTGGGGCAATCAAATAAATTATGTTAAAAATATAAACATTACAAGAAAATTCAAAACAAAACTTTAAATCAATATTTACAATAAGCATAGCCTACAATGAAAAAACTCGATAATGCACTTATCGTAAACTAAAGTTTGTAAATTTTTATATACTGACTCATTCTGCGCCCCTATATTTTATTCGTCAGAACACACGCTCTGGCAAATCTCGCCGGCGGAACGACCACGTGCGGAGAAATGCGGATGCAGCTGCCAAGGGACGCGGAGCCCACACCAGCGGCTGAGTCTGTCCCGGGCTAGTTTCAGCAATAAACATTGAGAGCTTTTAGCGGGCGTGCTGGGGAGAATAACGACACGATATCCGGAGGCATAACAACACCACGTGCGCTGAACCAAAGGGGCCACCCAAGAGTTCCCGCATGTGCAGAACAGAACAATAAACGGCCATACCAGAGTCAAGGGGCGACGCCAGGCCGACTGCGGACCACAGGAGCAGCGGCCACGTGTTTTACGACTCGGGGGACGCTGCAAGCACCCCGGCCACGTGCAGGGACAGTGCAAGTTGAATATGGTGATGGAGCCTACAAAACGACGGGAGAGCGGGAGGAACGGGTCAGTCAGTCGAGGATCGAGCAGTCAGGCAGTCAGTCGGAGGACCTGAGGCGAGGCGTCCGGGTCAGAGCCGGATGAAGCCAGTGCGATGATCGATCAGTCAGTCAGACGTCGTCGAGCGAGCAGTGCGGAGAGAACCGGGAGTTCAAGAGGGCGTCGAGACGCCAACCAAGTGCCGGAGCAGTCCCAAGTTACCAGCCGAGAGAAGNCAGTCCCAAGTCGCCAGCCGAGAGAAGACAGTGCCTTCATCCAGATAAGTAGAGTCATCCAGCGAGTGCGAAGAATCTTGCCTCCCCCCCCCCAACCCCCCTTTTCATGACGCGGAGCGCCGCGCCAAACAATACGGAGCCTACGTATAAAAGGGAAGGGGAGTGTTGTCTCGTGTGTACATGTATGAGTGGCCCTGTTAAGCATTAATAAAACTGATTTATTGGTAACCTAAAAACTAGGTGGATTTATTAGTAAATTGGACCTAGAGACAAGTGTCGATGTATTCCTACGCCCTAACACAGAGGGCCAGCATCAATCGCTAGCGCCTTACGCAGAGAGCAGATTCAATACCTACTTATAAACCATAGCATTGGGCAGGTATCAATACTCCAAATCAAATAATCAGAATTTCATTCACAAAATTTAGTTTTAAAACTTCAACATGAGACATTAAAATACAGGTGGTCATAAGACTTGCTTGTGAATTCACTGAAGTTCGTAATACTTATACTTCACTAGGCTTACTGTTTGGTTTAATCACGTATTATTTACAGGGTCGTTGGTACTACAATTTTTTGTTCATGGCAATACTTCAATGGAATTATTAGTATCTACTTTCCACCAATTGCTAAGTGTTGACTTCAAAATCACGTGGTGCTATCATAACCTTATCACGCAAGCAGGTTATGAACATAACACACAGCAACTTTTCTCGTAAACATATTTATAGATATTTTACGCAACAAAAAGTAGTAAGGGGAGAGATTTTTTTCTTGTGCTGTGTCAACTTTTCTCACATTTCAGAGATTCTGGTATTACTAATCGTTTATAGCAAAACCATATTTTAAAATGACCAGAATTAGTTATCATGTAAATGGCAAAACATTCAGACTCAAATAATCAGAGTATATTTTTGTGAGTATTGCTGGTTTTTAGCTTACGTACAACATATACCGAAACTAGAGATGGGTCGAATAACAAAAAATATTGGTTTTGGTACAGATTCTACAATTTAAATATCTGTTCCAGTATTTGTTTCTATTTTGAATACTTGCCTTTTGCTTGCAATTTCATTAAACCAATGCAGGTAAAATTCATTAAATGTTTTATTCAACCTATGGAAGAATTGAACAAAAAAAAAAGTGTGAAGATAAGATTTAGTGTATACAGATAAACTTGTTGTATTAAATTTATTTAAGGTTAGTAATAGTAAATATGGAAGAAATTATTCTATTTTTTACATTAATATGTGGTGATTGTGATAATACTTTAACTCGTGCTAAAAGCCAAAACATTGTGGCGTGCTGTATGATAACGGTAACCTAGGGTCTTTTAAGAACATCAACTGCGGTGGGCTGCCCCCACAGGCTTCCTTTTTCTTTTTTGCTTCTATTACGCATTGACTGGGTGACTGGCTTTTTTTTTTTTTTTTATGCATTGCTATGCTGGAATGTGACAACCTTTCAGGAAAAAGTCTCTTCCTTTCTCCCTCCCCCCTTTGCAGATTTTGTTTATCCTTTGGCTTACACGGAAACAAAGAAGACGTGGAGGAATGTTACTGGATAGGGTTGAGTTATGATAAAGAGAGGGAAGGGAGATGTGTGAGATGTTGAGCGAGACATGAGATAACAGACTTTTCCCCTACACTTCCTTCTAAACATCACCCATCACCGTACAGTTTACAACTACCACTCCTTTTTTTTTTATATAACGCACACCCCAGAAAGTTTTTCCTTTGTTTTGGGAAAAAAGGGTGTGCTATAAGCAAGTAAATACTGTAGTTATTTTTGTAATGACAGAGTTTTGCCATTGCTGTGTAGAAACGAGAACAGATTAGTTGTTAACTTAAAACCGGTTTAGAGTCAAACTCAAGAACTGGTATAAATTGGAACCGAAGAACCGAACCGACCTTTCACTAATCGAAACTAGTCAACTAGAAATTGGTACTCGACATGCACAATATCGCATGTGCGGATACAAATTCCGTACTTTTTATTTAAACGGAACTGGTAATACACGTTCGCCTGATTAATTACTACAGAATTTCTTTGTTGCTGCGTGGAGGCAGATATTTTATTCCTATTTACATATATAAAACAAAACATTTTACTAATATTATAAATGCAAAAGTGTGTGTGTGTGTGCGCACATTTTGTTTATCACTCATCTCCATAACTGCTAAACTGATTTTGATGAAATTTGGTATGTAGGTACTTTAGGTCTTAGAATAGGACATAGGATACTTTTTATCCCTGAAAATAGTACGGTTCCTGTGGAATAACAACAAAACTTAATTCTGCAACGGCTGGGAACGTGACCGAAATGGTTTTTTCTTGTGGTGTCAGAGTTTATCACGCCGCCCAAGGACCTCTGAAATTGCTTAACGCTATGAATCTATAACAACCGGGACCGAATATTTAACGCACCCTCCGAAGCCCGGAAGCGCTCAGATGTTATGCCATTAAACGGTCACCCATCCAAATGTGTGCTGCTGGGAACGTTGCTTAACTTTGGTGATCGATTAAGAGTCCTCAGCCAATCGTAAAAAGTAGTACCTAGTTACACTTATTTCTAAAGCTACAACTTGATGACTCACGTTTTGATTTTCATACATTGACACTGTAAAGCAGAAATGTGGTAACTATGCGATAGTTGCACCGATATACTCCAAAAACAATACCCTACTTCATGGCTATCGGGTAAAAAATATGTCCTTCCTTTTGGGTTGCCATAATCATTTAAAAACCTACGCCAACATAGTATAATTTTATAATTCTGTTTTTGCATAAATAAATTGTCTTTTTCCCAATTAATTTATTAGTGTATCACTGTAAAACTCAATTGTACCCGGGCGAAGCCGGGCCGGTTCGCTAGTTGTAAAATAAATGATTTTAAATATTGTGGGACACAAAAATCAAAGAACCCTAAAAAGTAATTTTTCTGTATGCATGTTACCAACGGTCCAAAGTTGACAGATCTTGAGTGTAATGTAGTTAAGATTATTACCACTGGGGTGTTTATTGTACTTTGGAAATTCCCATCCTGGCATCCGTATTTCATACAGATCTAGGACTTCAGCCTTTCGTTTGTAAACAAGTGTCCGTGCAATGGTATGAAAAAAATCCCCGAGGAGTAAGACTCGTGAGAAAATGGACACGTGGGAAGGCAGGCGGCGTCTGGAAGCGACTATAGGACGCCTCGCCCTATAGTCGAGATATGTGAGAAAAGGCTAACGGTGACAGGCGGAATCATCCCCCCTCCCACTAGTAAAACGGTGAGAAAATGGACACGTGGGGAGAAAAATGTAGAGGCAAGCTAGCGATTCGCCGACGAGAGGATCTCCGGCATTGAGAAAGCGTGAGAAACGCTGACGGGGCCTGGCGGTGATGCTGAGGCACCCCGGATGAGACGTGGGGGAGAAGAGGGAGGATCTGGGGTGTCGCCGAGGAGAGGTTAAAAGCTAAGACGCGGGGAAAGGAAAGTGTCAGTCGTGCCGTGGGGTCGCCAAGGAGAGAACCCCGGAACAGTCAGTCGTGAAGAGCTGTCATCGAGGCCGAAGGGTCAGCTGTGTCCACCACGCCAATGAGACTGAGCCGAGGGCCCGTGAAGGGCCGCACAGCTGACAGGACCTCAACCTACCTCCGGAACAACCTCAACAGGAAGTACAGCTAAGTGCCAGCGTTCGCTGCTCAAGGAGATTTAGAGTCCCTAAATTTGCCCTTAAGGCCCCCAACTTACGGGGTACCGTCTCAAAGTGTCTGTCTGTATTGTTATTGCCCAATATAGACTTTTAAAATGAAACGCTGAGAGACCAAGTTATTGTTTACCCCTATTCAACATCCAAGGCACCCATAGTCTGCACCAGAGAATGGTAACTCGTACCCTACGAACCATCCTGTATACCACAGGTGGCGAGTAGCATCAAATTGCAGTGTTCTCTGGGGTTAGGCGAGGTCCACTCTGGCCATTCCCAGTTGCTGCCTGCTTTGTGAATACATTAATTACACTTGGGATTAAATTCTTGAGCAATCACATCATCATAAACCATCTGCAGGTCCATGTCTCTGGGCACAGGTTTTATGACCATTTTCAGTGGTATTTCATTGGTATTAGCCGTGAAGCGCGTATCACCTGTAGTGCCGGTTGATAATCTTCAATTGATGTTGCCTGGTAGGCGATACCATCAGAGACAATGAGATTCCTAATCTTGCTTTTCACTGTCTGGTGCAACTCTGCAGCCAGAACATGGTAAGAACACCTGAGGGGTGTGGATAATTGTGATTGGTTGGATGTCTGGCCACTTGGGATGCTGACCATCAGGACCTGCAGCCCCTGCCTTCTTGGAGGTGGCTTGGTTCGTCTCAGCAATTTTTGTTGGGGTGGGAGGTGGGGCCTTGCACTGTGGTGCTGGGCTATGCTCGTCATGATTACCCCTTTAGGAGGGGGGACACAGTGTATGGAGATGCCAAGCTCTTCTCCCTAATTATTCTATTTCCCTGACCGATGGTTTCCCTGCCAAACTGGCTTCTACCAGAAGTAAGACTTGAGTTTCACCAGCCATCTGGAAATGCGACAACTACACCTTGCTAAATCAGCAGAATAGCAACCGTTCCCCTGGTTTCTTGAAAGAACCCGCATACTCTTAGTGTGGCTGCATGGCAGCACGATATGTGTGCTCATTTGCCACTCCTCGTCCACATGGCAAGGGCTTCCTCATACCCTGCTTGTCGCTGCTGGATCATCACTTGGAACCAGCTCCTCTCCACCACAGCTCAGTTGGAACTCCCAAAGTCAGCATCGTTCAATTGTAATTACAGTGGGGCTCCCTATACCCCAGCGGCGGTTTGGAACCATACGTCCTCCATGGTCTCTATACCCATGCACGGCAGTGGTGTACTGAACTTAACATGCAACTAAATCCTGTTGTAGATGTCATGGAGGCAAGTTGTACAGTGTAACTCGGACTGCCAAACCACCATGCCAGACTGTGCCCGTAGGGCTGTAAACTACTGTGCGACTAATCCCCTCCACTTCCTGACGTACTCGTCACATGGCTGCTCGCTGACATTGGGGTCTGTGCATGTTCTTATGTCCCTTGTTCTACTATAGCGATGAACCAAAGTACACATGTGCTATCTGTTTACAGGTTCTCCTTTGCTCAAAAATTTTACTCTTAGTACGTTGCGGCACGTGTTATTAGTTACGTGTTTACATTGACACATTTCAGACGAAGCAGTCGCAAATTATTAATTCAATCATTTCATGTTCTTTGCCTTTGTAAATTGCAGTGTTTTTGTGATTTGTTATGGGATAGTGGCTATTATAAATAGTTTTTATAGTAGAATAAGCATGCCAAAACAATGTTTGTTCAGTGTGTAGTAACAGCTTTGATTATAAGACATACCTTGCAAGGCATGTATTGAAAGCATATGCAAGAACTTTGAACAAAAACTACTACTCCTTTAAGCAGAGATTAGAAAACTTATGCTTATGAATGTGCAGTCTGCAAAAAAAAAATTTATCACAACAAATTTTTGAAATTTAACCAAAGAGAAGTTCATGGACAAAGAAGTGTAAAGGGGGAAAAAAAAATTGGACTGTGTATATTTACATCTGTTAAGAATAATTTTAATTTATATGAACACTTCCAGTTAGTTCAAGACATTACAGTGGAATCAGAAAACTGAGTTTTCCTCTGTACAAAACTTTTTGGAGTGGAAAGATGAACTCTAAAAGGAAACGTTGATGCGGTATGTGAAAGAGCATGGCTAACTTCATGGAACCAACTACTGTATTAGACATTGTCTGTCATTGATAGGGACACTATAACTCTGAGAGGAAAGGTATTAGGCATTTAAAAATTCAGTGCAGCAATAAAATCAACAGCGTATGTCCTGCAAGCATGACTAACTGGAAGTGAAGAAGATGGGAGCTGTAAAATGTATTACATTACGATTAATGTAGGCTATCAAAATGATATTCCCTACCTCATTTTAACAGTGTCGGAGAGAAAAATGTGAACTGATATTGCAAACATAATTTTCTTTGAAGCGATACTTGAGAAGTCCGCAGTTCAGTGTTGGAATCAAAAGTGGTATTGCATTCACCTTGCCACCTAAAAGGACCTTCATAACATAAAGCTTAGTTACAATTTGTGTTCATCTGTACGGCACGGGGATGATGGGACAAGTGTAGATGCTTCTGTGAATGAGGTAAACACAAGTGATAATCCTTGCATGCTGTTTTACACGCCACAAGGACCAGTAACTGAAAAATAAAAAGGTCTGAAGAGTGATGATTTTGTACTGATTATTATGAATTTCACTCAGAGAGGAAAATTAGCTGAGTGCAGCCAGGGCAGGTAGGGGGTTTTTTGGGGGTTGTAACACCCTCCTCTCCATTGCCCCTAAGGTTGACGATTATTAGTCTTATCACAATTACAGGCTTGTTAATAAATGTTAACAATATGTAATTATGTACTGTAAACCGAATTACATTTTGTTAAACACTATTGTGAAGTAATATTTCTCGTATAACTTATCCTAATTATCACTTATGTCAGCTCTGCTAACACTATTGTAACTCCCCTTTCTCATCTTCTTTTGAGATATTTTTGGCTTTGTCACTGCACCTATGTAAACCCTGAGCAGAGGATTCTAAGTCCTCACACCTGTCCCTATTCCCATATTTACCAGTGAAGTATGCAACGGATGGTAGCAGATGAGTTTATTTGCTAACATTTGAGGAGGTTTCTACACCTAACACATAGGATGTGCACCCACAGGGAAAAGCCAGGGAATTACATGTGACAGGGAAATGTCTGGGAATGACAGGAAAATGTAAATAATTGCTATTCTGCAAATGTTGTTAGTTGTGTGAATACAGGATGATGTAATTATTAACATATGCACTTTAAAAAGTCAATTTTTATGTTAGTGAACTAGCAATTATATATCTTTGCCAAGTTACATAAGGCTTATGCATACAAAATATACAGTATTTGTGTTTGTAATGGTCACTCATGTGAAGTTAATAGCTTGTATTGCAAGAAATATTGATGGACTGAATAATATCTTGACCATATGCTTGCTTGGTCATTTGCAGTGTAATTTAATTCTACTTCATTGATACCATATTTGTTATGTCAGTGGTGGAAAAATATGGTTTTAGAAGGTTTCTGTTCTGAAAATAGGTTGGGGAAAATGGTAAGATTCTGCCTGTAAATCAGGGAATTCCAAAATGAAATTTCAGTGGACACCGCACATACCTTGTCAACAGGTGAAGGCTCTCTCACAAAATAATTTGTAAAACCAGTAATTTGTCCTTAAGGAATGTTTATGCTATGTATTGGCACAATGACAAAATAGCAGTTTTGTGTCGACAACAAACATTTTCACAGTTAAGTTTGAAAATAAAATAACTGTTGACTTCTTATAGAAGATTAGTTGAAAAATATAAATGAGGAACAATTAACTTCTGTATGTAACAACATTGCAGATATGGCTACTTTTTTTTATAGTTTACTAATTTCAGAAGTGTTTTTATTACCAATATTGTATTGATGTGATAGTGTTTTGTTTTGCAGGATGAAGGGCACACAGACTGGGTGTCATGTGTTAGATTCTCCCCAAACATCCAGAACCCAATAGTAGTGTCATGCGGCTGGGACAAGAAAGTGAAGGTGAGTGAGCACTGTAGGGTACTGTTGGGCTTGGTGTTGGGGGAGGGGCTTTGATGCAAATGCTTATCTGCTTTGTGTGTGTGCAGGTATGGAGTCTGACTAACTGCAAGGTGAAAACTGACCACTCTGGCCACATTGGCTACCTCAATTCTGTTACCATTGCCCCTGATGGCTCTCTGTGTGCGTCTGGTGGCAAGGTTGGCAACATTTAATCTTTAAAGGCTGTAGCTAAATACTGTGTGGCTATATTCTCACAGAAATAGAAAATGTATGAAAAAAACTTAATTTGTAGGTTTAGCATTAGCTGAACAATACTGTTGCTACCATCGCATGCATGGAACATGGATGTATCATTGCTAGTGTGTGAGAAATATTGGGTCATCTCATTAAATCCACAATGTAGGCAACTGCTGTGCGACTGCACATGGCACATATATGATGGCTATGTGAAATATTCACAGAGAGGTACATTTATTTTTACTTTCAGTTTGTCATATTAAAAACGTGTTTCAAATTTGCACAGACGAGTACTTATGCCACTGTTGCACGGAAATGTACTACACAATGAGATTATAAAGAGACTTTATTGTAAGAAAAGTTTAATTTTCAAACGTTGAATTTTGTGAAAATATTTATAATTTTATTATTTAATAGCCTTTTCCAGATTAATTTTATTTAATTACTATAGGAGCTAAGATGGTGTTTAGACACGAGTATAGTCTGATTTAATACTAATTTGCTTATTTAATTATATAAATATTTTGTTTTGTTTGCTGATATTTTAAAAACGTTTGGCATTTAAATGTGATTTCTTTATTTTATATCATTCTGAAGTGATGTTTGAATTACCCTTGGGTGTAGAGACCTTTCCAAACGGGTGAACATTTGAATTTTTTGTTTTCTTTTACTCAAAGCTAAGAAGCAGCGCTGCAAGTTTCAAGAACATTTTCAGCGGTAAAGTTATTTTACAATGTCAAAGATACTTAAAGCGTTGTTTAGTTATCCACATGGGCTAAGTCACATGAAAAGGCCCAAAGTCGCAAGTTAATAAGTTAAAGTAATATAAAATATAATGCTATTGTCACTTTCCCGTTAAGATCATCTGTGTTAATAAAGTGCAACCTTGTGTTTTTCCCCCCTTTACCTGTAAAGTCACAAAAATGCCAAAGAGAGATTTCCTAAGAGTTTTGTTAAATATAGACAGTTTTATGCAGGTGTTTATAATGCTCACTGTTAAGCTGAGATAAACTGAGTTAATTGAAGACAATTTTTAAAATTTACTGTTCTAATTGCAAACTGTTAACTTCAAACAAAATTCTTATTAACATTATTTTGTAACTCGCTCTTAAGATACCCTGGAACTAATAATTTTCTCAGCTCTGGTTTATGTAGGATTGATGCAAAATATTTGCCTACACAACCAGAGTTACTTAGTTTTTAAAGCACTGCTACCATTTGCAATTGAAAGAATAAATATGAAAAACTATTGTAGGTCCCTCTTACTACATAACATAGCAAGCAAAAAAAAAAACACTATGTAGAGTGAAAAGTCTGTAAAAATTATTTGTAAGTGTTTTCAAAACAGATAAGGACTGCTGTCTGGAACCAAACAACACAATTTGTATTCAAATAATTACTCAAAATGGTTGTATAATCTAATTCTTACTACCCATTCCAAATGGAACATAATGCAGAAATAATCCTTTAATAAAATCTTAATAATTTATAGTTTATTTGTAACAGGTTTTAGGTAATTAAGAAAGATTAAATTTACGTGCTGCCCTCATCTTTATCAAAAGTATTTTACTCAATGCATGTCTACATTAGAGAATCACCACCTTCTGTGCAATATGTAATTTAAAGGGAGATTAGAAAAAGAACTTAAAAATATTTTTAGTGAATAGTCGCTTGCTGGTTCTGAAGTGATTATACCCGTACATAGCATGAGCGGTGAGTTAAAAAAATTCCTCATGATATTTAAAATATGAACAGTCCGTTCAAAAAAATAGTGATGTCTTAGCTGGAGTAAAACTTGGAAGGATTTAATTATAAGATTATTCTCTTTGACCAGATGTAGTGATGTAGCATGGACTTTCTCACGTGCTGTGGAGAATTGTCGCATTGACATGCATGGCGCCACTAGTCAAAGCATCATGCTTCGGCTTCAAATGCACAAAAAATAATTTACCTTTTTTGGGGCCTCGTCTGTCTCAAACCCATGCTCCCTGATGTGAACTAACTTTTTTGGTTGCATTTATGCTTATCTACAGTTACAATGGTGCAGTTAAATTAAATTTTAAACTGCTTTGGAAAATAGCAAACCTGCCCTTAATGATTACAACCAAGAACACCACAAATAATAATCTTTTCCTTTCACTACAGGAAATTAACATACACGTGAGATAAGAAAATAACTAGCATTCAAAAACTGAAATCGGATAAGGCTAATAAAAACGAAGCTTAGCTTGAAAAAAATTGCAATTTGAATTTGATTTTGGCTGTTTCTTCTCAGGCAGCATGATTTTTAAGTCTAGGGCTTGGAAACATCAACGGTTTTTTACAATGCTCTGCTGAAGTTTGCATTTGCATGGGCAATGACAGTGAAAATGTGCTCAAAAGCAATATTAAGTATTTGTTATTTTACTGCATCAAATTGAAGAATTTCATCTTTGGTATGCGAACTAGGCTTCGAAAGACTGAGCCACAAATGCAGCTATCGTTAGACGTGAAAAAAAATCTCTATTTATCTAAAGAATTTTTTTATATACTTGTTATTCTTAACTGAACTTTAATATGATTCATGGTCAAATTGGCTATTGCATTAGAACATTTAAAGATAATGAATATAAATTTCATAACATTCTTTTTGACATGTTTAAAAATGAAAGGAAAGAAATTCAGTTAGTTTACCCAGTGGTTAAATGAGATTGCATAAGTAACTTGCTTTAATTATACTGAGCTAAGCTGCATTTTGTGGTTTTTCAGAGAGTTGTGAAAGAACAAATGAGTTATATCATTTTGCATAACGATTTTAATGCATGAAAGGCACCCAAGAAAAATTTTAAAAATATTTATTATGGATAGGAGTTTTTACTAAGGAAAGATGATTAGTCTTGCGTTTAAAAAAAATAGTTATGAGTAGAACCAGTTTTAATTATCCTGCAGTTAATATTGATAAACTTAACCACTTCTCATAACTTTATTGAACAAATTTTCATTCCATTAAATTTTTTTTGTTATGTGTTTTTTTTTATTTCATGCATGAAAAGACATTTGATTTAAGATTTTACTCATTGAACATACATGCAAAGTGCATGTACTTCTGTGTACATATATGTATGTTCTGTTACAGACCAGAGTCATCCACATAGCTTCTGGTAAAGGTTTCGTATTTGTTCTTGTATTTGTGGTTTTTGTCAAGGGTAATGCATTTCTATGTAATGTTAGTAATTGTATGTGCCTCAAATGGTCCTAAGTTTATCCAGTCATGTTAAGAATTATTTTCTCTTTATTTGTTCCTACACAATGTTATCTTAAATCCTGGCTGTAGTACAAAACCATAATAATCTATATAGGCCACCTTTCAATTATTATTAGTGCTGTTGGTACTGACCAGAGATATGTTCAACAAATGAATTTAAGTAGCATTCTAAATTAATGAAATCTATAATTTTAAAATTGTACCTAACTTTTATTTGGTTTAAAGCACATAGCTGAACTAAGTATTTATCTGCAATCTAATAGAGATTGCCACATAGTAATTTTGTTGGCAAGTTTATCACCCATGTTTACTAACAGAAGTGTAAACCAGTTATTTAGCTTTCTTGTAGTTTCTTTGTGTGGCATATAAATCATATGTCAGTAGTGAATGTCTGGACATTTTGCCTTCACAAATCATCTACCATTTGAACTATGAACCTTTAACACAATTCACTATAAATTGCACCTGCTGTATGCTTCATAGGACATAGCACATATGAATTTGGCTGACTTATTACTTGTATCTTCAGTAAATGTCTTGAGGATAACCGTGAACCATATTTTTTGCAAAGTTCACTAAAACACATGAATATGGAGCGTACTGATCATGTGTATGACTAGCTGATGCATGTAGAGGGCAGCCAGGGGGCTTTAGGACACACCAGAATTTCAGTACCTACTGAGCAGGTCTTGGAAGGGAAGGAAATTTAGGAGCCTGGTGAAAACTATGATACAAATCACAATGAGAACCATGTATGTAATTAACCACACAGTGGCAAGTACAGTCAAATCTCGACAAAACAATTCTGATAATAAGGGTTCCATCAAGAGTTTGCCGCCTGCTGGTGGGGCCATGTTCTGTGCCAGCTGCCATTCAACATCTTGTCATGTCGTCCATCACCTGTAAAAGCTACTGTGTAATTTATGTGGAATTTTTTTATTTCATGTTTTAATGATAAAAAGTTGGGGTGCGTTTATTACATGGTGGCATACAATATGCGGAAATATACTGTATTATAGCTTGGTGTTGTATTGCTTCTCCTTGAAAACATAA
>NQII01003998.1:41544-54453 GCA_002778355.1 Clitarchus hookeri
TGCCCCCCCCAATTGACCCTCTTTGTTTTTTTCCCCTTGCCCCTCTCCTTCCCCCCTTACCCCTCTTGCTTTTTTCCATGTGATGACTATTTCAGTAGAGATTAGGGAGGTGCAATAACAGCAGCACTGCATAATGAATGGCCTTGGAGCTGTGAATTTGAGGGGTGGGGGTGGACCACTCTGATGTTATTAACTACGAGCGCCCGCTGCCACCTTGGAAAAGACAACATACCATCAGAGAGGAAGCTTCTGGTACCATCGGAGTGGAAAATTTGGGCGTAGCGAATGTAACCTGCACCCGTGACACCTCGTTTTAGGACAAATTTTTCTACAAAATTTCTTCTGCAAGTGTAGGAGTTCATTAGTGTGCCAGGAGGGAAAGGTCCCTCCTGCCTTCCTAAATTTCTTGCAATGTGAGCTTTTAAATAATGTGAATTTATAAATGTATTCTGCAAACGGTTTCATGTGTCTGCTGTGTAATGTATGGGAACTGTATAAACTCACATAAATCTCGGAGGAAAATTTTCTGCATTTCATTGGTTTTCTATAATGGCATCGTTTTTACGAACCTTTTTCATGCTTTTCCGAGTGAGTAAATTGAGCTGCATTTATATTCTGTTGATGTCTGCAACATTAACTGCTGCCATTAGTCTTTCAGTGCCTACCATGTAATAAAACAAACAAAAAAGTTAGAAAAATGTGCGCATTGGACTAGTAGCATTTTAAACATACATTTGTTTTCTTCATTGGTGGAACAACTGTGGCAGAAAGATACATGGCCATGCTTGCTACTTATGTTTTACAATGAAGAGAGGGCTGAGCCGATACTGGTACAGATATATTGAAACCAGTCAATATCATTATCGGAATTGTGCGCAATTCATGTTAAAATTGCCGATATTATAACCAATATTTTGCCCTGGATCCAACATGATGCTGTTTTCAACTTGCCATAACTGGAGTGGCTTTGCACACTATTTGGTTTTATTAAAATAATCACTGTTTAAAATTGGTTTTTATTTTATTACTTATGCTGTTTATTTTTTAAAGTAAAATTAGGCACTTTTGCATGATTGTTTACAAAATATGTCTTCAACAAAACAACAGTAGCCACCATTTGCATTTACTGAATTTTACCTCTGTAGGCAAGCTTGCAGCATGAACAAAACTTAACATTTAATCACCTAACACACAATATTAATAATAATGAATATTTAAGATTACCTCCAAAAATATTTTGTCTTGGTAGTTTCACATTCAACCGCAAACACTGCGATGCATAAAAAAACTTATTTAATCATGTAATGTTGGTTACTTGCTTCACATTACTGCCGCCTAACGATGACATTCGGACAGTTTTTTTTTGTTAGTTTGTTAGTTTGTTTGCTGTTGCTGTAGTAATATGACTGTGTTAGGTTAGAGTACGAACGTGGTGAAATTATTTACATGTGCCAGCAATGAACTAATAATGTGTCTGGAAGAAAACTTGACGTGTGGAATTTTTTTACCCTAAGCAACACTCAAGAATGTAAGGCTGTTTGCAAACGTTTGGTTTCGAGAGGCAGTAAATCATTCAGGTCGTATAGTATCAGAAACTTAAAATGGCACCTTGAATGTACGCACCCTTTGAAGTGGAAGAGCTTCAAATTACAACAGTGTCCTTCCTCTAGGCCTGTTGTACAACTCTCAACACAACTTTCTCGCAGAGAAATATCGCCTAGCAATTCCGTAATTGCGAGTACTTCACAAATTTCAGATAACAACTGTGTGGCTACATGTTCATCTAGCCTTGATGTAAACAGGTCTAAACCAAAATTTCATAACATGTATGAATTAATGGAAAAACCTTATCCTTCATCACATGCCTGCGCTGTGAAAATAAATAGTCTCATTGGAAAAATAGTTTGCACATACCTTTCTTTTACTATTTAGTATTGTGGAAAACGAAGGTAGGTTGAATACTACAAATACTTTATATGCATAATTCATACATGCCTCACATCTGACACTTTTTTTTTTACATAAATTTTTTTGAGTTTTATGCCCCTCTCACAATGTTATTAAAATAGTAGGCCAATTCAGCACTAGTGGTTGTGACTTAAGGCCGTTTTCAAATTGACCATTTGGTATTTTAGGATTTTGGTGTTTAGTAGCATTCAATTCAGATGCTGTCGATAGTCACTTGTTCACAAATGGTTGCGATTTGGTAATTTATTTTTAGAAAGTTTCGTTACATACAAAATTTAATTTAAATTTCAAAATGATGGCTAGTCATTTGGTCCTCAGCCACCAGCCACTGCCCCCCAAACCTACATTTTCCATTTACTTGTAGATTGTAGAACTGGAGGTTAGCTTGGAGTATTTGAACAAGTCTCTCGACACTCTTGGAGAATCACCTATCTTGAAGAATTGACTGCATGCACAAAAGTCATATTGTAAACAAAAAGTAGAAAAAAAAGTTTAACTGGAAAAGTATTGGCACAAGTAAATGAAGAAATAGACCATGAAACAGGCAGACTGTTCTGATAGTGAAAGGTATCACAGTTGAAAGCAAAGTTTAATGAAGAAAAGTAGAAAACCTAAGTCTTGGTAAAAAAAAAAAAAAAAATAATTAAGATTCTTACAGTACTACCCAAAAGCTGGACCTTCAAAAAATAGAAGAGGAGTTGGTGTTAGGAACAGAATGGCAAGGTAAAAAAATCTCTAGTAAAAAAAAAATGGCATTTTGGGAACACCTATTTTGAAGCTTGGCAAGGTTTTTAGAATCGTTAATCATAGGTAAGTTATTGGTAAGATATTCTTTCATCATGGAAAAAACAAAAACAGTCTGTTTGCTTTAACTATTTAAAAGAAAATCTATAACAATAAGTTACCGATACAACTAATGGCCTACGGTAGCACTACTTGTGTGCAGAATTTGCTGGAAAAAGGTTGAATTGGTTGAAAAAATGCATAAAAGCTTTAGTTTTTAATTTGGCACTGTTGTATAAGCAGGCCCTGTATACACACATTTAATACTTTTAATAGATAATGTCAACATAAAAAGTTTTGGTGAAGTATATCCAATTATTTATTATACATGATTAAATTATCTGATTAATTTACATTGCGCCATTTTGGAAAAAAAAACAAGTCTGACACATTTAATTATGTTATGTAAGTTTAAATGGTCCACTGTAGGTAGAACTAAGTGTGGGCAAAATTTGGTGGGAGTTCGTTGATTGGTTCCCGAGGTGTGGCATAAATGTTGCATTTTATCACCTGGCACTATCTTACAAGAATCTGTAAAAGATTACATCTATACGCATATTTGGTGCTTCTAATGGCTACTCTCAGTATGCTAAATTTAATGGAAAGTGGTAAATTCTTTAATAGGTATTACAAACCTATCAAAATTATTTATATTACTGCCATACTGTAAATAAAGCCACACACTTTAAACATGGCCTACTGTAGCACTATCTGTGTGTAAAGTTCAGGGGGACTCTGTTGGTTGATCCTGGAAATAATGACATAAAAGCACTAGTTTCTTATGTGGTGCTCTTTTCACTATTGTATTGGCACATTAAATGTTCTTCACAGATATTCTTACATATTAAAGCCGGTTGAAATTGCTTGACGGCTTACTAACCAAAAATATTTACATGGCTGTTATTTTGAAAATATACCTCCTTGGGTCATTTAAATTTAAATGGACTACAAAAATATAACTTGTGTTAGCCTGAATTTGGTGGGTATCAGTTAATTGTTTCGCTGAGATAAGACACAAAAGCTTAATCTTTGATGTAGTGCTATATTCCAAAATGGATTAACATAGTTTATATATTAGCTTATTTTATGCTTGCATAGATACTGTTAGCATACAAAGCAGAGTTGGAATTGATTACATGGTTTCATAGACATAGCATAGTAGTCTATGATGTTTATATGCCAGGCATTTTTAAAATAATAGTCTGATTTACTAAAAACATGTCCATTTAAATGATGTACTCTAGTGTTGAGTGTCAAATTTAGTTGGAAGCGGTTAATCATTTCTTCAGTTACGACATAAAACTTTATTTTTCCTGTGGTGATCTCTTACAAAATAGCGGACATGAGGCCATGTTTTGACACATTTCATGGTTGCAAAAGTTACTTTCAACATAGCAATTTTGGTTGAAACTAGTCGAACAATATTCTAGATATTGCAAATAAACATAAAATATCTATATTGTCGCCATTTTGAAAATAAGTGAATTTTTCATTTAAATTGTATAATTGAGCATTACTTACAATAATGTTACTTACATGCCAAATATGGCAGGCATCAGTTATGTATTTACCGAGATATAAGAACTAATTTTCATTTGGCACTATTTTCCAAAATGGCATATTAATAGCATTGTCTGTTTCTAAATTCAATGCTTACATCATACACTGTCAACGCACCAAATCTGGTTTAAATAGGTTAAATGGTTTCCAAAATGCAATGGAAAAGCTTAATTTTTCAACTTCTGCTGTCTTCCAAAATGACAGACCACTAAAATTATTGCTTTCTAATTTTAATTGCTTATACTGTGCACTATCAACGTATCAAATTTGGTTGAAGTTGGTATAATAGTTCTATAGATATAACATAAAGCCATAAATGTTAAAATTGTGGTCATTTTTGAAACAAGTACCCAGTGTGATCAAAAACTATAAAAGCCTGGTGTCATTACTAATTAGTAATTACTATATGTGGATGTAGTTTAGTAAAATTTGATTTTAGGGTTTAAAAGTTNCCTATCTTTCTTTCGGAAAGTAGACTGGAATTTGCTTTGATTTTACAGAACATTATACCTTTTTTGCAAGGTTAGACTCAATCATTTCACTTGAACTTTGACCAGGCAATAATTTTTCCTGTAGCTGTCTACTACAAAACTTCTGATGGTATAAAAATCAAAATTTTTGTCTGCGTACTGAAAATTTTTAGCATTACACCGTTGCCATCCATTTATTTCAGAAGGCATTAATCTGTTACACTTCTGGTTAAGAACTGATTACAAATTTGGAAAAAATCTACAATTTCTTAGGTGGTTCTGCGGCTGATTTCAAAAACAGAAAAAACTTTTTAAACGCATGCAATTATGAAGTGAGTTTAGAATCAAGGTAATTTTAGTAATTAAGTTTTGATTTGAGGCTTCCAATATAAAACAGAAAACACCAAAATATGGTATATTTTTAATAAATTAAATTCGCCTTAACACCACAAAATTTTGCCCCTAGGAATTGAGCAATCTGTTTTGTTTTTCAAGTTAAAATGTACTTGTGTAATTTTCTAAAATGTCTGCTATGAAAATTATACTTTTCTTAAAAATAATGGGTTGAGATAGAATGGTGGTTTGAATGTTGGCAGGATTGGACTGTGATGCTGTGGGACCTGAACGAAGAGAAGCATCTCTACACATTGGAGCACAAGAGCATCATAAATGCACTATGCTTCTCCCCAAATCGATATTGGCTTTGTGCTGCCACTGGACCCTCTATCAAGATATGGGTGAGTTTCTGCTTATGCTAGGTTCATACAAGTCACTTCCTGTCATGGAATTGCTTTTTTGGGACACTTCAAAATATTCTCATACTGAAACATTTAGTGGCATCATAGTATAAATGCTGTATAGAACATACTCAAATATTCTAATTCTTGTGCAGTTTGGGAATATCTAGTGGTTTATAGTTCACTTGGGAGTCCTATTATCTTTAACCTTTATGTACATAACTAACACCTACAATATTCATAGTGCACCAAACGTGTCGTGGAATTGATCCCCACAGGAATTAGGATAACAATTTTTGTGTGATCTTAAAGCACGTAATGTGAAGAGGTACTCTTACTACAGAGTTATTACAGCGCTAATAATCTGTTGCATAACTGTAGCACGGCCTTTAGTTTCCCAAGCTCATATGTGTTAGTTAAATTTGTAAATGTAACTTTAGTTACCAGTAAGTTGTGAAACACCACTGTCCTCTCATTTGCATATGTAACAACCAGACAGGATCAAATGTACACGTGTATGACAAACATTTCTGCCAAAGCATTTGTTTATATAAACAAAATTATAAACAGATGGTTGCAGGGCCGGTTTTTGGTGAAATGTGCACTGTGCAAGACTCGCCTCCAATCCCCCCCCCTTTTTTTTTTCCCCCTTCCTGTTACCTTCTGCACAGTTAAAGGGTGGGTAAGGGAAAGTTTGGATGATGTCCAATATTACCTAGCAAAAGTCTCCATGATATATTTTTTTTAATGTTACTTTACTAAAGAATTAAGTTAATCTTTTACTCGTGGAAATAATTAATAATACATTGGGAAATGTATATACCAAATTTACTGATTAAATATTCTTTTCAAATTTTTAAATAGTCTTATTAATATTTGGTAATCTCTGAATTTTTTTTCTCATTAGACAACAAAGAAAAGCTTTTACAAATATCATTCACTTTGTGTAACAAATAGAGAGGCATTAAAACTAGATATACAACAATTTTTTAAAAAATTTTGTCAAAACAAAAAAAGACATTAATGAAAGACATAACTTCTCAATATAAAATAAACATAAATTTTTTTTCTAACCTTGAATTAGTGCTTCTTACTCACAAAAAATTATAAATATTTAATACTAAGTACCATTATAAAAAAATACTCTACGAGCAATACAAATAAATGTAAAACAGTCTTGAAATACAGTCACATTAAATTCCTTCTTTCATAAATATAATTAAAAACTTAGAAGAAACATATACTTAAGGAACTCAGCAGAATGCTTCCTTGTGAGCTTTTGCCTCAGCAAAATGTTGAACTAACTGTGAAAAGTTTAAGGTATGGCCAATGGAATTTTCAATATAAAGAATAGCTAGAGACGACAGTCATTCATCATCTAGCATCATTGATCGCGAGTACATCTTGATTAGTTTCAATTTTGAAAAGCTCCTTCGGGCACTAGCTACTGTTATAGGGATTGTCAAAAGAATTCTCAGAATGATTCACACATTGGGGAAACTGTTGTGGAAATTCCTGTCGTTTAATAACTGAAGATTCTACGTAGGCGATTCCTGTCCTGAAGGAATAATAAACTTAAGGTGTAACAATTCGTCCTCAAACTCTGCTTGGTTTGTGTCAGTATTTTCACCCTCCTGGAGGGTTTCATGAAGATTTTTGCAGCGAGTGGACAATGAGGAGAGGTAAATTTTCTATATTGTAGAGGAATCCCCACACAAGATTATGATCACTGAAGAGCTGAAAGCATTCAACTGAAGTTATGACTTTATCTATAGTTGGGTAGAAAAAATATCTCTTCGGCAGTTTGTTACATTCCCTCGTCAGGTGTCTCATACTCAAATATTCTCTTCTTTCTTACAACTTGCATGTTCTCAATGAATACCGTTTTAGTTTCAAACACTTGCGCCATCTCTTCTGCATTCTGTGCAATTTATAGGCACTCGCTTATTTTTAACCATGTTTTGTTAATCTTGCATTCTCTTTCAGGGAATAGTTTCTGTAGCTGCTAGTTTTCTTTCCCAGCACGTAGCTTTATTGTTCATTTCTATGTAAAAGCAATGTTAGATAATGCTTACAGTCACTGTTTCTGTAATTTTGTTAATTTAACTAGCAATATTCCACAATTTCGTTATCTTTTCGTTTTGAAATTTAATTGTGACCAGTTACTCTGATCAGGTTAAGCTGTTGTCAACCGATTTTGTAAGGAAATATTCTGTTATTGGTTAGTGAATTTGATGTTTAAATTCTTTTCTGTCAATGTAATTTTATAAGATATTCATGGTATTAATGTAAAATACCGCATAACGAAAAAGGATAGTATCACTAGTTTTGTGTCAAGCGACTTGAGTCGTTTATATTTTCGGAACACACCCTGCAGCTTTCTTCTTGCTTGCTTTCTACTCTTTAGGCGCGACACAAAATATAATTGGTTCTGGCTATTATCCAGTTTTAATGGAGTGATCTTGTGATTTTTACCTCTGTGGGTGAGTGTTTCTTGTGCTGTTTTTTTATCGTCGCTTCAATAATGTATAATTTCGTCCTTGCCTTTTTATTTCATGCGTAAATTTTGTATTTACAGCGGTTGACCGTTTGGCTTGGAAAATGCTGTGCTCAGACCATTTCATTACCTTGCTGCCGAGGCTTTTCAGATTTTCTTTGAAGTTGCCTTGTGTCTTCTTGATGCCGTTTTAATGATGAAATAACACCTATGCTGGTGTTGGCAAGGGAGATGTCGCGAAGATGGGCCACATCTCACGAAAGTCCAGCCACTATTTTTCCATCATTTTTGGCATGTGCATGAATCTTTCAACTATACAGCAATCAAGTCGCCTTATTTCAATTTTGGACTGAATCAATTATAAAAGAAAGTAATGTAACCTCTAAATTTTTTGTATGGCTCAATATATTTTGCAATTCTGAATTTTAATTTTTTTTATTTTGGGATCCCAACAAAATTATTAATAATTTCTTTCATATAAAAAAATGTTGTGTAAAAAGAGTTTGTAGTTCATATACCAACAATATTTTAGATAAATATCAAGGCTTTGTTACTGTTACATATTAAAATTTTTATTATTGTTTTGTTATTGTTTTCACTCTTATTAAAACGCATTTTAATTGAATGAATGCAAGTTCTACTTTCTTTATCAACCATCTTGTTCTTTTTATTCTAAATCACATTTTGCTTTATTGCTGTATATAATTATTATTATGTATGTGTAAGGGTGCTGTAGTAGGAATTTTGACTCTGCCTCTTTGTTTCTACATTTTGTATTGGGGTCACTCCTACACAACTAGATCCTTCGGAGCTTCTACGTATAGCAGGCTCGTGGTTGTATTCCACGAAGTTTCCCCCACTGCTACAATTCTTCCTTGTGATGCTGTATCCTTCATCTCTGTAAGATGAAAATTTTGTTATGGGCTCTTCCATCAAGCGAGATACAGTAGCGAGATCTGTATCTGCCTTCTGCATGCATTTACTGATCATATTGATTTGAAAGAGAATATCATATCCTACCAGACACAGAGCGAGATGAGAAATTAAAAATCTAAGATCTGTCCGACCAGACAGTGTAACGCAAACCTGGATGAGCTGTGTGTGTTTCTGAAATATTTTCCATAGTTTCACAGATCTCTTTTGGCTGAAATATGACTGCTTAACCTATTTAATGCGGCTTTCCTACCTAGTTTCAGAGAGAAATTTGTAATATACTTTCGCAGAACGTTCCAACGTTGAGCAGAAGCAGCAAACCTAACGTAAATTCTATTGAGAATTCCGAATAGTGTCGTTCCTACTTTTGTTTCTGATGCTGCGTCGAAAACTACAAGATTTAATGAGTGGTACCCATATGGTACAAATGCAGCTCTTGAGTTGACAGTCTGAATCCTGGTCTTTGCCCCTTTGTGCTGCCCTTTCATATTAGGCTGCATTGTCATAACCTTGCCCATGCATATCCTCCAATTTGAGGTCATGCTCTGTTAAAGTATCAGCAATGAGCTGTGAGAGGTCTTCACCAGTGGTACTTACAGCTTCTTTGAAGCCAATGATATGTTCCTTCACACAAATTGAGTTTGATTAAATGTCAAAAAACCTTAAGATGGAAATTTTTTCGGGGTGGCTAACATCAGGGGTACTATCTACAATAATTGAAAAATAATTAGCTTTCTTTACCTTTGAATTGATAGTGTTGAGTACTTCTTTGGCTAACATTTATAAACTCATTTTCGATCATCTTGCTGGCATAATGGTCAAAAGCTTCATGTTTGCAAATTCTTCTAATAGGCTCTTTCATAACTTCGTCAAACTTTCCCAGCAATTCGAGGCCAAAAAAATTTCCATTGTTACTGGCGAAAAAAAGTTAGTCTGATTTGCCTATAAATGCAAGGTTATGTTTGGCCAGAAACAGTTATGGCCATTAGTCTCTCTAAATTACATTTCCAGTGGTTTATTTCACGATTTACTAGTTGCTGATGGGCTGCATCAATTGTCTTGTTAGTTTTCAGTCTTACTTCTGCTTCTGCCCAGTCACAACTGGGTCTTAGGTTCTCTGGTGACCTTTCATGCTCTTTCAGTCGCTCCCCTAAGTGTCTCCATCTCTATATATCCACCAGAGGCCAGCTGAGATGTAGTGTTCTTACAAAATATTTTGCAGTAAAAGCAGAAAACACTGTCAAGCTGTGGAATAAATCAGCCAATGTCTTTTAACTTCCTCACCAATTTCCTAATACACTAATGCACTGAAAAATGTCGATTGGACTCGTGTAGAGGAAAATTTATTTCGGAAATTTTTGTCAGTCCAGATAAAATAAGTTGATCTCCGACAGATGCACTCGGGAAATGTGGCCAGTGAATTGGATTGCTAAAGTCTGGAAGTTTCAGACTACTTGAGTGGGAAATTTTCTCATTGTCCTCTTGTTCTGATACACATCTAATGTCTTGTACTTTGTCTTCGGAGGTTGTGGTTTCCTGAAATGTATTGCTTCCCGCTTCTGCTACTCCACGTCTTTGTTTTCTTCTCTACTTTGCCCTTTTCCATCCTCGTCCTCTTCTTCCGAATCCCAAACATAATGGTTCTTTTCTTCTTTGCTTGTGTTGTGGATGTTCATAAGGTCAGCTGCTTCACCGTCACTAACGCTTACATCTCTAGATGTACAAGGTTCCCCTTCATGTTGTTTGTTGGTTGGATGTACTGTATTTGCTTCACCACAATCTACAACTTTGGGTAAGATAGAATTGTGATTTTCATGCTTGACTAATTTTCTTAAGCTTACTTCAATTTTCTTCGACGTGTTTTCAGCTCCGGAAAGTTTCTTCTAGGGCCCTATCTTGGCAGTCTACAGTAACAGGTGCTAAATATATTAAAACATTAACGAACAATGTAATATCAATGTATGCATGTATAAACGTATAGGCTGTTCAGGGTAAAGTAAGCATTTTTGAATTCCCTGCTAATTAAAATTTTTGGCCAAGTGGTATATTTCTGCTATAAGTAAATATAAACATTGTCATCTGTTTTGCCTTTTAAACACAATGTTTTTTAAACTGCTCAGATTTTACGCATTTCACTGATTGAAATAAAGAAATTCTTACTGGTTCAGGTTTAGAGTGCAACATCTACGGAAATGTTTTGTGTATGAAATAGCTTCAGAGTGAAGTGCTATCAGTATCAAAACAATTTCCCATATCAGCTCGACTAAAATAAACCATTGAACAAATATTCAGAACTACAGCCATGTGTTAATCCGTCTTGAGAAATTATAAACTATATGCAGAAAAGGGCAGTAATTTTTTTCAAGGGTTTATTTTGAAATTTGTAATTGCTTACTGTACCATGAACATTCTATAAAGGCATTATCACTTTACTGAGTCAAAAAATAAAAGTATTTTGAAGTGTTTATATCACATTTTAAAAAGCAAGGTTTTAATGCAGTGTTTGACATGTATTTAGTAAAGTAACAACCAACTTTAAAAAAAGCCATTAAAGTAAATGTAAATTTTTCTATTTTGCAGAACAAATATATTGTAATTGTGGAATGCTGTAACTGCTCTAAATGTCTTAGACGTAGAGTTTATTTTATAAATACCAACTAGTTTCTACATTTCCCATAAATCAAAAGCAAAATTAAGCAGTAAGTTAGATACTACACAAATGCACCCTGTCGAGAAACAGTGTTCAGAAAAATACAACTTTACTTTATTGAGCTTAATTTTTGTGCTTTCTTTGACACCACAAATATTCATTTTTCAAATGCTAATAAACAAAATTATATATATATATTTTTTAAATTAATCTGTATTCACTGTATTTATGATATAAAGTCTACGCCTCCGATACTTAAATCCCTTAGATACAACAAATTCATCAGATTACAGTTTCATTTAAGCAATATACATCTTTAAAACATTGTGTGTCTGCGTGTGTGCAGTGTGTTGCATGTCAACAACTTATCTATTCTGAATATTCAAAAGCGCCTGGCCTGAATTAGTAAAGTGCAAATGTAATAGTCAAGTTTCGAAATTTAGTGTGTGTATTCTTCCCAGAACAAGCAAGAGAAAACAGCACAAAATATACTTGCCTCTAATGGTGATTTTCTGTGGCTGCGGTGACTTGAGGCATCTTAACAATCAACGACGTTACTTATTGCTCCATGTTGGAATAATGGAAGGAATGCAAGTGCACAGGATTCTGCGTCCTGCGTAGACAGCAACAGAAGCTCTGCTAACCATGGGTCTTGCCCACCTGCTAGCTGATAACTGAAGACCAATAGTGAACTTCATGACCTTCCCTTACTCCGCACTTCCTTATCTCCTTAGCTGCAAGGTCACGTAGGCACAATTCAGGCAAAACATGTACAGAATGAGTCATATGCAAAGTGGATACTTTTCCGTCCATCTGCTCTTCGGATCATTACAGCAGGGAAACACTGCATGTGTGTGTTGTGTTGTTGTGAAGCAGACTATTCTGTTAAACTATCCAATTCCTTCTTCCTTCTTAGTTATCCCAACTTTACCATGATGGTAGATTCTGTTTCACTAAAAAAAGAAAAGCTTCCTCTCTTAGTTTTGAGAATTGCCACCATTCAATTTGCTACATGCTTGTCATTCAGTAAGACTGCAAATGTTATGTTCATTAGAATAAATGCAAATTTTTATACACTTTAGTTTGTTTTGACGTGCGACGTCTTTTGGGAATAGGAACCTCGCTGACCCCTTTTGCGAGCATACCCCAGTTGACACGTGCCACGAGGCAGGTGGCGGGCCGCAGTACACGTGTCGCTGAGGCTTAGGCCTCCCTGCCACCCCCCTTCACCCTCCTAGGCCTCTCGCCTGCCCGGGAGATCTGTGGAGCGCAGAGGTTTCACGCGATATCACCAAATAATCATGTGTATTT
>NQII01003998.1:54535-71767 GCA_002778355.1 Clitarchus hookeri
CCCCCCCAAATCTTCAGAAACCAGGACACGTGTTTTGAAAGGCATTGTTCTGCGTCCCCCCCACAATGCAACACGTGCCGACAATTAAGACTGGAGGCTGGCAAGCATAAAAAACCCTTTTCGAGAGTAGTGGGATCAGTTAATTTAGTAACACGCAGAGAGGTCAGACAGTCAATTATTACCGCCAGAGACATTAGTCCAGAGAGCAGTCAGTCGAAGATCGCAGAGCAGAGAGTTTGGTCAGGGGTTCGGACACCTGGCCACGTCAGTAGAACATCACCACAGTGAGACGGCAGCAACAGCGGGCCTTTACCAAAGGCCGCCCATCGCCGGAGCTCACCCACCACAGCTGACATCATTCCAGCAAGAGTTAAGTATACAATCACCGTCAAGAGAAGCCCCCCTCCATCACGAAGTCGTTAGCAGTCAATCCGAGTAACCAAATTATTAGAGTACCACACCTCTCAAGTGTTGATGTTGTTTATTTGTGAATATATCCGAGACAATATATTCGTCCTTCAAAATGAAACAGCTAAAGCCTACATTATTGCAAACCCCTTAACCTTCAGGCATCATATAGTCGGTGCCTGGGGGCATTAACAAAGACACTATAAGCCACCATGTCTTCCACAGTGGCTGTATAGCGTCAGTTTGAACACGCATTTCGGCACCCCGTTTTACTCGGTGCTCTGTGTGGTGGCATCTGTCGCACCTCCCTTAATCCGCACCTGGATGGTTGCTGTAATTACTGATTCAGTTACCAATTGTGAAATCAATAATCGGCACATACTAGTTATTTCAATTTAATAAATTATAAAAGTGGCCAATTCTAACTAATATTATAAATGTGAAAGTGTGTTTGTTTGTTGGTTTGTTTGTCCTTCTTTCATGTTGCAACGGAGCAACGTATCAACTGGATTTTTTGTACAGAACTAGTTGGAGGGCCGGGAAGTGACATAGGCTACTTTTGATCCCAAGAAAATATTTCATTCCCTCGGGGAAATTCTTATTGGAAAATGAAAAAGTACACAAATGGAATAATAATGCAACCGAGCAACAGATAGACGTAATTTCTTGCACAGAAATAGTCAGGCGGCTGAAAGGTGATATTAGCTACTTTTTATCGCAAGAAAATATCTCAAAAAATTTACAAACGATAACAGTGAATCAAGTCGGAAAAAAGTTTGCAGTCAGCGCGCTCTCTTGCAATACGCTAAACCATTAAAGATGGAACAATATCATGTAGTAAAGAATTGTGTAAAATAAAAAGACCTTAAACTCTGTGGTAGCAGCATATATCTATCTATAACAGAGAAATGCTTAATGTTTTTGCCATTTAATTCACAGAAATGTTTAGTTTTATAATACAGTGGAACCGCGTTATAGCAATAGTCGACAATGGCAAAATAAATTATTGCTATAGCAAGTTGTTATTATAACACTTTTTTTTTTTTTTTTTGACCAGCAGACGTGCCCGACATGTCTTCCTCCTGTCTTCCTCCCCTCCCCCAAATTTTTGGGTTGCTGGATAGAGTTTGTTGCCTACCAATCAGCGTGCTACTTCACTCCTTGTCTCTCTCTTTCACCTACCTCTTCTTCTCCTGTCTCTCCCCCCTCATCCAACATTTTACAAACCTGTCACGCCTTAAAGCAGAGCTTCCACATGTTTAAGTTTCCCCTCCACTTCCTTTCACATTCATGTTGCCGATCGATAAATTCCTCCAAACCTTCTTTGTTTCTGTGTAAGGCAGAGGATAGCCAGCCTCTTAGGTTGAGAAGAAAGAAAGAGGCGACAGGGCTTTTTTTTTAGGGGTGACATTCCAAAACGGCAAAAAAAAAAAACAGGAAGTCGTGTAAAAGAAAACAGCAGTTATTAACTGTCTTTTAACGACCGTAGTGTACCTTTCATCTTACAGCACATCACAATTTTTTTTTTTTTTTTTTTTCAAGCTTTCTTTCACAAAACTAATTGTTTTCAAGTATTATTGAAAGCATAATAACTAAACAAACTGTTTTTAATCATTAATTACACGCCCTCAGCGTCTTTTTGCAACTTAAAATATTTTAAAACCAAGTTTCCAAACAAACTTTTACTCGCTCGGCAGAGTGACACACCCATGAGGAAATAAGCGTAATTTAACCAAATCAACCCCTCAACATAAAAATAACATAGTATTTCTAATTAAAACAGCAACTTAAAATAACTCGTGAAATCATTCTTTAAATATCAGTTACTTAAAATCGCTGTTTATGGAAAACTAATTTTTATAACAAGCTCTGGCATTTAAAATCCATTTTTAATACTTTTAAAACTTGCAATATTCAAATTCCCTTTTTTGCACAACAAAAATCACAGATTATCAAATAACTTTTTTCAATTCAAAACCTTTCCCGTGTCACGCTCTTACGATCTAAGACAACTTTATAACAAACTTTGGCATTTAAAATTCGTTTTTAATAATATAAAAGACCTGCAATATTCAAAATTCCAGTTTTATTTAACAACTAAACTAAAGTAGTCAACCACCTAGACAGTACAGCATAAAGGGAGCGGCAGGCTGCTAGCATCTAGCCGCCACCATTCCCCTCCCCCCTTCAGCACTTTTTCCAACGTACCCCTCTTTTCTTGGCCTCGACTAGCTCTACTCCCATTCGTACCTCTCCCCTCCACTTTAATACCATCTTCCTTATCCCTCAACACACCCGCCCGCTCCTCTTAACATAGCCCCGGCCGACGGGAGTGTTGCCACACGACTAACAAAGGCTGGCTCGCGCGTGGCAAGAGGGCGAATGTCACTTGTGATACGTGTTTAAACATTTTAAAAATACGAGTTTACAAATGCTCCTATCGCTATAGCGAAAGGCTTCATTGACAGATTTCCGTTATAAACAAAGTTAAGTACCTTTAAAATAATAGGGAAAATGACAGTGCATTTAAAAACTATCGCAATAGCGGATGTGTCGCTATAGGCCATACTTGTTATAGCGCGGTTCCACTGTTTGTATAGAAGATTAACACTAAGTAAAATTCAACTTTATTTAAAAAAAACCTAAACAATAATTCTGCAGTCCACGTGAGTGGAGCTGCGGGCACAGCTAATAGTAAATTTAAACAATTCAGCAATCCAGAATGTTCATTTCAACAAAACTGTTCACTTGAGGAGACAGTATGAGCAAAGCATACTATATGGTTACAGGCGGCTGCTCTGAGCGTGGGAGGCACAGATTATT
This sequence comes from Clitarchus hookeri, assembly GCA_002778355.1. Taxonomy (NCBI): domain Eukaryota; kingdom Metazoa; phylum Arthropoda; class Insecta; order Phasmatodea; family Phasmatidae; genus Clitarchus; species Clitarchus hookeri. Next base: position 57,767 of record NQII01003998.1, read on the forward strand.
TATTAACGTGCGTGCGCTATCAGTTGCAACCGGAGATGCAGCGGCTTTTGACAAAGGAATGTTTACAAAGCTTGCCTGTTATGCCTATCAGGGTGCATGTTGCTCCCGACCTTGGGTATCTAGTGTCGTTGGGACATCTGAAGAATGCTCTTGATTACTGACCTAGTTTTTCTCAGCTAGATTTAGGGTGCATGTCAAGGCCAACAGGTATAAAAGGCGCATCGGACCTCCGAGCCGGCTGGATGAGTTTCGACAATAGACGACTACTGAGAAGAGAAGCGTGGGGCGAGAGATGTGACCAGCGGGAGGAAAATCTACGACTGCAAACATTAGAGCAGTGAAGAGTACGACTGCAAGCTTGACTATTAGACTGGGTGTGCGAGTGAAAGACGTTACAAATGATGGCAACAGATAGACTAAACATGTGTTATTGATGAGTACGAGTTAATTGACTGTAACCAGAAACATTAAGGAGGACGTTAATTAAGGATTTAAATGGACATTAAATATTGCACTCACTGAGAAATAAAAACAGTAATAGTGGAGATAGATAGATTAATGCTGTAAATACTAGCTGTGTGAATAAATTAAAATCATATTAATTTCTTTTGTTTTTTTATTAAGACCTCCATCCCTTGCGGACTCCATCCCATGTAACCCTGGTGTCAGAAGTGGGATGGAGGCAAATATTAATTATTCAATTGTTAATCAAGTTAAGCAATAGGCTAATAATTAGTGATTAAAAAAATTAAGACAGTTTGTACAACCATCGCAGTGAATGCTAACTAGAAAAATGTCTGCAGAACTGGAAGCACTGCAAGCATTAATTGAGGGATTAAGTAGCCAAGTGAGCGCAAGTGCAAATAACGTGAGGGAAAATGTAAATAACCCAGGTTAGTAGTGTGAAAGAAAGTTTACATGAAATTGTAAATTCCCAAATTAGTTCTGTAAAACAAAGTGAGAATGAAACTGTAAATATCCAAATTAGTTGAGTAATAGTAACTGTAAACGAGAATGTAAATAGCCAGATAACTAATATAAAAGATCATGTAGATAGGAAAATAGAAGTCATTAGCAAGTTAGCGAATACAGTAGTTGACTATGTGGAGAAGAAAATTGACAGCGTAAATGAAAAAGTGAGCAGTGTAAATAAAAGGATGGACAGTTAGAGAATGAAATGAAACAGGAAATTAGTGTGTTGGAGGAGTGGCAGGAATTTCTTCAGCAACGGAGAAAAAGTATTACAAAAGAATAAACCTCTAATTCATCTGCCTCATTCCCAGCTTGAATAATTAGTTACTACCTTACTTGGAAGAATCTGCACCACAGACTCTGTGAAGGATATTAAACTAGAATGTGTTGAGGATATGTTGTGTACAAATAATTTGCTTGCCATTGAAGATATTGTTATGGTTGCTGTCAGATATGCCTTGAATGGTACATATGAAAAGGAAAGAAGTTTGTTCTTCCTGGGTGCTCAAAAACATTATATTGAAAGTATCATAAAGTACATTGTCAGAAAGTCATCACTTGGTTTCGCTCTTATCAAGAGCTTGTCCTCTCAGGTTTCGCTCTTCTCAAGAGCTTGTCCTCTCAAGAGCTTATCCTGTCTCGGTCCTGATAAGATATGTTTACCTCAGAGCTGTCATAGTCTACTTGAGATATCACGAGCTATGTTGTGGGAAGTCCCAACTGACTTTCTTCTGGACGAATGGAAATTACTTCAAAGAGAGGAAGGAACTTCAACTGCAAGCATGTCAGTTGTCTACTGACATGAAGCTGTCACCTGTCAGGCGTATCTAGATTTATCAGGGGTCCCATTTCACGCCAACTGCACACACTCCATACCATGACAACCTCCACCAGCTTTAACAGTCCTCTGTTTACGTGTAGGGCCCATGGATTCATGAGGATGTCTCCATACCCGTACACATCCATCCGCCCTATACAATTGGAAACGAGACTCGTCAGACCAGGCAACATGTTTCCAGTCATCAACCGTCCAATGGCGGTGTTGGCGGGCCCAGGCGAGGCGTAAAGCTTTGTGTCGTGCAGTCAACGGTACACGAGTGGGCCTTCGGCTCCGAAAGTTCATATCAATGATGGTCCATTGAATAGTTCGCACGCTGGCACTTGTTGATACCCCAGCATTGAAATCTGCGCCAATTTGAGAAAGGGTTGCACGTCTGTCACGTTTAATGATTCTCGTCAGTCGTCGTTTGTCCCGTTCGTTCACTATCTTTTTCCGGCCGCAGCTATGTCGAAGATTTGATGTTTTACCGGATTTCCTATATTCACGGTACACTCGTGAAATGGTCGTACGTGAAAATCCAAAATTTATCGCTACCTCTGAGATGCTATGTCCCATCTCTCGTGCGCCGACTATAACACCACGTTCAAACTCACTTAAATCTTGATAACCTGCCATTGTAGCAGCAGTAACCGATCATACGCACGCCTATACCAGGTTTTTTTTTTTTTTTTTTTGGGCTCTCCAGTGTGTATACGGTTAAATTAAAATATTATTTATGCCCATTTTTAAAAGAACAGCAGCACTTTCTATATATTTTTCCACACCCATATCCACAGTATTAATGGAATTATAATCAATATTTTGTTGTGTGAAAATACAGAAACCACCTCCTGCAAACTTTTTTCTACAGAATGATGACGGATATGGATATGGATTTGGCTTATTTCATAATCTTTCAAAAAGTGCTCTGTTAAGCAAATAACATTAATATTGGATCCATTATTTATGAAAAAAAATATATAATTCTAAGGCTCAACAAAGCTATTGGCTTTACCCCGAATACCATGTATATTTTGGTGCAGAATGGTAAGTGTATTAGTAGTTGTACAGGTTTGTTCAAAGTTTTCCTTATGCTTATGCTTACCTAGAGAATGGAGAACTTTGAAATTATGAACTTTTGCACATTTATATACTCAAAAAAATGTCCTTGGCTAACTGACTGAGGAGGCTCTGTCATGGTATGGGGCATGTGCAGTTGGCCTGAAATGGGACCCCTGATAACGTCTAGCTACGACTAGGTGACAGATACGTAAGCATCCTGTCCGATCACCTGCACCCATTCATGTCCATTGTGCATTCCGACGGACTTGGGCAATTCCAACAGGACAATGCGACACCCAACACGTCGAGAGTTGCTACAGAGTGGCTCCAGCAACACACTTCTGACTTTAGACACTTCCATTGGCCACCTAAATCACCAGACATGAACATTATTGAGCATATCTGGGATGCCTTGCAACGTGCTGTTCAGAAGAGATCTCCACTGCCTCGCACTGCTATGGATTTGTGGACTGCCCTGCAGGATTCATGGTGTGAAATGCCTCTTGCATACCTTCAGACATTAGTCGAGTCCATGCCACGTCGTCTTGTGGCACTTCTGCGTGCTGGCGGATGTCCTACACAATATTTTTGGCTCTTCAGTGTATTACTCAGAAAAAAAGAACTGATTAAAGTTAAAAGTTAAAGAACCACCAAAAATGTTAAGTGTTAAAATAAAGTATCAAAAAGGTTTTTCGTTAATGTTTATTCAAAACGCACAATATCCCAGTTTACAGTTACAGATAACTGCATTTGCAATGCAAGTTTAAGATATAGTCCACAATATTAATTGGGCATTTATGTTACGTTGATGCGAGTCCTTAAATTGGATGCAGACATACCAGATGCTTTAGTTAATTTAAATTTTTGTGCACATAAAAGCTATTTAAAACTTAAGTTGCGTGTATTTGCTGTAGTTTCGGCCTTTTCAAAAAATTATGCAATGCCTGGCCAAATTGACGACATAATTTAAACCAAACTGATGAATTAACCAATCTTCTACAAAATAAAACATTGAATTTGGATGATATGCGACTCATTAGATAGGCAACAGATGTTAGTGTATCAATCTGTATATCATGGTGTGCAACTAGTCAGTCGTAAAATATGTTGCCATTAATATTTTGACAATCTTCTTAATATGCATTTGCTTATATTTTGTTGTCATCTTTGGCCTTCTGGCAAATACAAAGATAACACATTAGTTTTAATTGTTAACCAGAATTTTTAACAACTAAAAGTTAATTGTAAATTTTTTTAATTGTTAATCCTAAGTATGTTGATCTTTAAAAATAAATCTTGTGACCTTTTTAAGAAATTTTTCTAGCTAATAAACTTTACCTTTTCAGTTTTTTAAGTAAATTTGTCTAAAGGGTTTTACTGTAATTACTTTTTCAATGTGTTAATGCTTATTGTTAAGGAAATAGTTATAAGAAAGTAGAACTGAAAATTTTCATTACTACTAACTTTAATATAAGAAATAATTAATTTGTATTATATTTTTGTTCTTAAAACTGTGGATGCTTAAATCATTATTTTTATAATTGTTACTTTTCACATTTATGAATAACAATAAAGTTTTTTCATTTTTAATTAGGTGGATTGATTGGCTATAAGGGACGATGAGGCCGGTAACAAAAATGTATACATTCATTTTATTGCTGTATTATTATTATTATTGTGGCTATCATATTAACAAACAAATACATTAATAAGTAGACTTGTTGCACTCATCATATTGTAAGTTTTTTGGGTATTTAAAAGCATGATCCTTTTTGGTTACTTTTTCTTAATAGATTTGGCTACTTTTTGTTAGTATTATTTTTGTAATTTTGGTTACTTTTTCAACTGTCTCACTGCTTGTACCGAATTGCAGGCCTGGAACTATAATAAATTATTAAACACAAATGCTTAAGCGGAAACAAACAACGGTAATGCAAAGTTGGACGTGGAAAATTTAGACTAGAAATGAGAGATTTGCAGTGTTATGACATGGGCTCATCCGTGTGCTGGAAACAGAGTAGGATGTGTTCCGACATTGCACCAGTTATGTGGAAATAGATTGACGTGGTGCGGTGTGTGCATGCTCAGGACCTGGAGGGGAAACTACTGGTGGATGAGCTGTGCCCAGAGGTGGTGAGCCAGTTCTGCGGGGTGGACACAGAGCCGCCCCAGTGCCTCTGCCTAACCTGGTCAGGCGACGGCCAGACGCTGTTTGCCGGTTACTCTGACAACAACATTCGTGCCTGGCAGGTGGTGCCTGCTGCCTCTTCCTAGCCCACCAAAAACACTGCATCATGCCAAAGCTGCTTATTCCTTTATTGGTTGTTAACCTTTTAAGTGTCCTTTCCGAGGTGATATTATTTATTTAGAAAAGAAAAAGACTGATTGCATTAGTCACTATGTGATATCTTTGTTATTAGCTGAAAAAACTATTGTTTGTTTCAAATGATTGTAAATTTTTGTTTCATGGCACTGAATGAAAATATTTATTATGAAATGAAAATACGTATTATGAAATGTTTCATTGTCACTCGTATAATTTATTGTTGAGTTTGTATTTATTGTATGTATTTATTAACATAATTTATTTCAGTAGATCAAGTGATGGGAGACTACTCTTGCTAATGCAGTTGTTGGTTTCTTATACCAGCGGCCTTTAGCCGTTTGTGGTTGCCTGGAACATAATATTTAATTGAATTTAAATTGCTTACCTGGCTCTTCCAATATTGTTTTCTGAGTAATGTTTTTTATCTTTTGGTACATTGGTGATTTTATTTAAGCCACGTTCAAAGTTTTTCTTTTAGTGAGTAAGTTTAATTGAGGTTCCCTTTTGAATTTATCTGAAAACTTGCCTCATTTAACCAGGAATTAAAATTTTTTTTGTTGCTAATTAAACCATAATTGGTATGGAATATTTTCAGAGTTTGTCATGTGTGAATGTAAATTAGACACTAATAGTTGCAGTTACATTTATGAAGCTGCCATAATATTGGTTTGTACATAAATCCCAATTTGATGGCAACAACAGCTCTGCGAGTTCGTTGCAAAATTATTCAAACATCTGTGACCATGAAAAATGTTATAGCAACATGCCATGTTATCACAGTTCTTCCCAACAATCTGTTTTAAGATTGTGCTTTTTGTAGTTCAATCTTTACGTAAATGGAAGATGTTTCTGGGTAAAAATGTTGGGCCTGTTATGTGATAGTGTGTGCTGTTTTGGGTAAAAAATGAATGTACTTTACAACAAATAACTTTGCAGTATTCTACAAATGAGTCGTCTTAATGTCGGCTGTATTGAAAAAATGTTTTCACAGCAGACAGGCTGCTTATTGTGGGAATCTCATAGTGTAGTGAGAATTCTAAGTTTATAAAAAAAAGGGATTAAAATGTCCTTTGCAAGATGACATTAGTAAACATTAATGCGGTAGCAAAGATTTTTTTTTTTTTATTTGTTAACGCAGGACATAAGATCCCTGCAACATTCTAGAAATGTTGCAGTGTTCGTGTACCGGTGTATTGATCTGCCATAAAAAACGCTTGAGCTGTCGCATGATGTTACATAGCCACCTTTTATATGGAATGCTGCGATATTACTAGTCATTTATTAAAGCTGCCTAATATTTTTAATGAACTGTTGTTGATGAAAAGATGTTTTGATTGTAATCACTCAATTCGTAACTGTACTGCTAGTCAATATTTTTTTTCATCCAGATTATCATAGTTACGATTTTGCTTTGTAATTATGTGATTACCTGTATAATGAATTTATATACTTGTGTGAAGAATTTCATGTATGATATTGACTGAGTTTGGTGATGAAAAAAATGTGATAGCTTATGTCAATATGTAAGTTATATTGTATGTTAAATAAGATTATCAAAGAGAATGATGATCACTGCTTATTTCCTTTTCACTCCCACTTTTCAATTTCTTGTTGGTGACCTCTGAAATGATGCAAGTGTCGACTAGTGACCTGATGCAACTTTCAGTAGAGGTTTACAGACTTACTGTTAACATTTTGTGGTATTTATTCACTATAATTTTGTCCAAAAATTCTAGAAATTTAAAGTGTGTGTGTGTGTGTGTGTGTGTGTGATGGCCCGATAGCCGATATCCGGTATCGAATATCGGTATTATCAGTACATTTACCATTATCGGAGATCGGCACTGAAATATCGGCACATCAGTAATGGCCATTCTAACCTCAAGTATTTTCTCTCTTCTGCTGCACACTTAATTTTCTCAACTCTTAACATCAGGCTGCAGCAATATGATTAATAAGAACACAATTAATTTGAAATGTCAATATGCACAAAAAAAAAAAAGTTAAAAAAATTAATTTTTTTAATTAAAAAAAATTCCTTATGATAAACACAAATTAGAATGTACATGCCCATCATTATTTTTCACTTCACGGATTACATTTTTATTTCTGGTAAAGCAGTCATGTTCGACGTACGTTTCTCAAAGTAAACAAAATGATCGTGGCTTGTTAGCTTAGTTTTCATTCCTGTCCTTTTACATATTTTTTGTAGACTAACGACCTTCTTGCAACCTTAACTTAGTTTTGTAATATGTTGTAGTGAGCTATAATTTTGTATAATGTTAAACTATTTTTTTTGCTGCATTGATGTACCAGGCATAAAGTAAATCTCACTTAACAGCAAGTCTATTTAGCTTATTGCAAACAAAACTTTTCCAGGCAGCAGTTTTCTCTCATACACTTTAGTGACAAATGTCTGCTTACCGTCTGATAAAATGAAAATGTCAGTTAACAGGTATCGGATCGGTAAAATCCTAAATATCTGAACCCTCATCGGTATCTGGTTTTTTCAGTATCGGGTCATCACTTGTGTGTATGTATATATATATGTATGTATGTATATATATATGTATATATATATGTATGTATATGTATATATATGTATATATATGTATGTATATGTATATATATGTATATATATATANTGTATGTATATGTATATATATGTATATATATGTATGTATATGTATATATATATATATATATATATATATATATATATATATATACACGTGCACACACTACTTCACAGAAGTGCTGCTCAAGTACAAATGCAGGACATTTTACTTAATAATTGTTCTGATCACACTTTTTCCTATGCAGATACTAAAATACCACTGTTCAATTTTAATATTCTTTGAAAGGTGCAGGGGGCTGCAGTGACTGAGCAGTTAGACTGCTCACCTCTCGCCAAGGCGAACCGGGTTCAATCCCTGGCCGGATCATTTCCGGTTTTTTGCAAGTGGTAATTTTGCTGGATGATGTTGCTGGTCGGCAGGTTTTCTCGGAGATCTCCCGTTTTCCTAGTTCTTGCATTCTGGCGCTGATCCATTCTCACCTCATTTCACCCTCATCGGCTCTCAAGACCTCGTTGTTGAGATCCGCCCAAATCTCTCAACTCAACACTGAATGGTGCAAATGCACCTTGGTTGTGGGTACTAACTCGTGCAGCCAGATTGCAACTAATTTGAAAATATAGTAGCTAATTGTGATAAATGGGAATATAACAAACAACAAATTGAAAGTCAATGAAACGTGAACATGCGAAGTTGTCAAACCTTTATTTAATCCCAGAATTGAACATGTTGTGGAATATGCCTTTGTTGATAATGGTAGAAATTAGAGCTGTGACGATTCAAATTGGTTTCTGTCGAATTTGTATGTTGATGGAAATGGCGCTTCTGCCGATGTAAGAATTTTACAGGGATGAAGTAGAGAGGGACTGTTTTCATGAAGGCGAAGGAGTAAAGCGACCTTTCTTTCTCTCGTGTTCTGCGATCAAGAAGTCATACCCGACACCACAGTTGGGGCTCCTGTTAAACAGCAGGCTGTGGAAACTATTGTGTGGTGGCGTGTGTCAAGCTAATCCTCCTAGTCTGTGTTCTGGAGATCAAAGACCCTGCAACCTATGTTCTGAGTTAGAAGGGACGGACATTGGAAACAGTTGGGTGTGCATCAGGCACGTGCCGTTACTTTGTTCTCACAAACGCACGCCAGTAAAAAGGCCACTTAAGAGGAGGGTGACTGACCATCTGATAACACAAACGCAATGTGGATTTTCTGTCTCGAAAAATTCTTGTTACTTTGCTTTTCCAATCTTAAAATTGCTATTTTGTTTGTAAGCTATTAATTTCTGCGTCATTTTACATGCACCCACACCAGCAAACCAAATGTTGAAGTTTGGATGATCAAGTTTGCATGCATCACTCGTCAACATCAATCAGATTTTTATTTTGGTTCCTTGAAAAATATTCCATACATGTTACAATGTATTTCAGTTTTACTTAGGTTTGTATTTAAATTAATTAATCCCCCCCCCAGTTACAAGACACTTTCATACAGGTTATTAAAATTATAAAGTTTTGTGCGTATGTAAATTTGGTACATCAGTTTTGTTTATTATATCAAAAGAAGTGCACATGTGAAGTTTCCTGCTATATAGTTAACATGGAAAGTGATCCCTTCAGATTCATTATAAAAAAAAGTTCTATGGTATTCGTGTTTATTTTCTTATTAAAAATTAATTCTGCAACATGCATTTACAGTACTTTTGATTCAACAAATATTTTCATACCAACCCAAACGTATAGCAAAGCACCCAAGCTCAAATCATCAATTAGCCGAAATTTTATTTTTTGAAAGAACAGATTTAAAAGTACATGTAGTATTGCAAGTAGCATTCATCTTTTTATTGCAGAACCAATGCATATATAAAAACAGTCTTTTTTTCAAGCCTATGGGTATACTGTCAACGGCAACCACCTTATGCATGTGTACCGTTTTCAAAGATCACAATTAAGTATTTATATAAATATAGATCAACATTTTTTTGTCTTTACTTGACCGTACATGGTTTTTTGTACAGTAGAGACCCGAATTTGCAAGGCCTCTTGGTGCCTGAGAATGACCTCGCAAAATCGTTTCCAACAAATTTTGATGCCCCAAACCACTAAGAATAGCATTAAGATAGCATTTTTGTCTGCTTTAATCATCTCTAATCACAAAAATAACAATTTTTTAAAAAGTAATTATTAATTATTTTAACACAGATGTCTTCCGAACCGTGTATACCCCAGAGGGTATATGCAAACTCCCCTTGTCCCAAAAAAATTTAAGCTTCGGGCGACTAGTTACTTTAATATGTGCGAAGTGCGTTTCCAGTAGCTTTTTGAGGGAAAATCAGACAATGTATTAATGAAATATTATTTTAATTCAGTAGGCAGAAGTCTTACAAACAAGATTATACTGTTCAAGCCTGATATAATGCGGCTGTTGGGGGACGACAACTCAAACCCACGTTATAGCTGTCCGTATGTTGTTCGAGGAGGATGAATGTTTTCTACCGTGTTTGTCGCAAGGGTAGGAGGCCCCCCCCCCNTGGAAGTGAGAAAAAGAATGGCAGAACCTAAACACAAGGAGTGCTATGGTGAGCAGAAGTGAGGCTGGCCAAGAAGGTCAAGGTTATAGCAGTCGTAGAGAAAGAGAGAAGAATGAGGCCCAGTTCCAATTGGCACTTTTTGTTATGGTCACATGACCCATTTTGTTCACAAAATGTATGATTTATTTTTATAATTGCATTTTGAGTTTTGTTTGCTTCAAAGCTGAAAAATTACAAAATGCAAATAATTTTGAAATACTTATTTTCTCATGAGATAATGTTTTGTTAATAGGGATGGGGCAACCAAATCTAAGATTGCAGAATCCGCCAAATCTTGGGGATTCGTAGATTCAATTGATTTGATTTAAGATTTGTTTTTATTTTTGTTCGGAATTCCACATGAAATGTAATTCAAAGTAAAGTTTTGTCAAAGTGTGTGTAAAATTCAAATGATTTATATATGCTGCAGTAATTATTCTTGTGTAACAAAAGGAGCATGTCAAACAGCCGGCCACTTTATGTGCGAGCATCAGGTTGCTAAGCATTCTGCCGCACGCGGCCGCCTTTCCTACAAATGTCGGTAGCGGGCTGCGGGCAAGCGGTACGGAAAAGCAACTTATCTGCAATTCCCCAAGTCCACAGATAAAGAACTCCCGCTGTCAGTCTGCTGTTTTCTGCCCGATTTACCACTCTTTCTTTTATATGGCATGGCCTTTACTTATGTTTTTGGAGAAAAAGAAAGAAATAGGGCTACAGTGTTTCCTGTCAAACAAATATTTTTGTGGCACTTGAGGTTTTTTTTTTTACATTAAAAATATCAGGAGTGCAAATAACATAGTCTAACGCAGCAGCCAGCCAGCGGAGTGTGTCTGAGGCAGCATTAGAGAAAGAATGGCCGAACAGGAATACTGTATAGCGTTGTTTTAACATGAGGTAGTTTACAAGCTTTTTTTTTTTTTTTTCCCCTGCAGGAGAGTGATGCCATTTGCAATGGTGAATGAGGAGGGGTGGTTGTCTTTTCTCCTGAGATGGAGATATTGACGGGAATGATGGTTACAGAGGCATCGGTAAGAGAAGTGCTTGACAGCTTTCTGTGCTTTTGGAAGGAGTGGTGTGGGGGAGTGGGCTGATGTTGCGAAATGGTGGAGGAAGGGGGGAAAGAAGGCTGGCGTGGGAATCTACACGAGTTAAGTGTAGAGGCGATGTAATGTGTGCTACGGCCGCCTTTATCGCTCCCACACATTTTGGTCTTGGGGTGTGTCCATGTTTGAAGGCACTCTGTGGTTACACAGTGTTTTGTGCGCTGAATTTTTTTTTTTTTTTTTTTTTTCCCATAACAAGCATGATGTTGCACACGCGTACGCCAGCACTTTTCTTGCCGCCGGCAACCACCCCAATACATCAGCGTGTATAAACGGCTCAAGTTCTGTCTGACCCACGTACCATTGGTGCTGTTTAGGCTGCCTTATTTCCAGGGGGGGGGGGATGCTACTGCTACGTGGGTAACTACCACAGGTTCGAATTTTCGTTTTGGCTACGAACAATTCAAATTATGAAGGTTTTACTGTATTAGCAACAAAATTGTTAAACTAAATGTTATTTTACAAAGGATGTATGAAACGTACATAATTTTCACCAATATTTACACTTGCGGTGAATGAAGTAATTTACCACAAAATCGCCCCATACTTTATGGTAAATGCAAAGCAAAAAGCAATTGTGTTTGTTTTGCAGCGCAAAAATATTACATGGAAAATCAGAGGTTTGGGTTTGGGATTCTGTAATTTCAGACATGGATTCGAGGGTAAATTCGGATTAGAGAAAAAATTGGGAGTCTCCCCATCCCTATTGTAAGTAACAATTTCATGTCATATTGGTTTTATTTTGTCAATTAAAAAATTTTAATGACCATGTAACAACTTTCTGGAATAATTTATTTATTTCAAGAATTTGTGGACTTTTAATTTTGGAATCATGATAACACAAAACTAATAGCAGCCTGGCGTGCTAGACAGTTCAATGTCATAGTGTCCCGACTAAACCTTACAAAATGCTAAATACAAATGACAAAAAATGAAACTCCGAACGAATTAGAACACGGCCTGAGGAAGGGCGTGTTTATTTTTTGGCGCCTTTTCTAATTTCGCCTTCTTAGTACATCATCGTATTACACTTGCAGGATCAACATATTTCCGTATTTCGTTCATGCGAGAAAATCTATTGGCGATGTAGAAAAAGTTTAGCCAGCTAAGCTGTAACTGACTGTCTAGCGCTGCGCATTCCCAAAGAGAACGTACTGTTATACTTGCACTGGAATGCTGATAAAAATACTGCCTATCTCATTAGATGAGTTACGGATTGCCACCACTGCTTCGGGTTTCTGCTCAGCTGTCCCCCGATGCAGCTAGGCTGCTCTTCTTCGCACACCCCATACTGGTAGAGCCCGCTGGTACAGTCATCGAGGAAGGCCTGGGGGGTCCTCTGTCACCACGCCTGTGGTCAAGGGCAATTATTGAAAACGAGCTAGCATAATATAGACTTGTTGGCTCGTACTGTTTGGGTTCTGTAGGTGTGCTCTATTCTGTGCTGGTTCGGGTTGGGACTGTTATGTTTAGGACTGTGCAAATGGTATTTTGAAAGTGGTTGCAAGGCAGATTTTGCATGCAGCGTGTCCCACACGCCTGGCGTTCATGCTGGATTTCTGTGTCCTGTTCGTTCCACTGATGGACCATAGCTTGCTATTTGCATACGTCTGTCCCAATATCAGAGAAAAAGCTAGCTGTTGGCAGTGTGTTGGTGGTAGCTGATTACCACCTAGTAAGTCTGGACAGTTTATGGTTGCTTCAGTTGGACTGTCAACACAAGGTGCACATGTAGTGTGTCTCTTGCCAACGTACGCACATTTTTGCATTGTAATGCACGGGGGGTAAAATGATTGTTGGCATTGCATGCAGGTTATGACATTTTGTCAATTACCATTGTACCATATTTGCCTACTTTTACTGGTTTACACTGTGTCGTGGTGGTTTAAGTTTGGCTCTGGCACAACTTTCCAAAGGGGGATTGCCAAATCCAGTGGTTTTTAGAGATGTACGCAGGTCCATCACAGTTCAGCTGGTAAGCCTACGAATACATGAAGCACTGTGGTACACTGTATGTGATTTGTACGATTTACGAAGTCGATTGTAGCACGTAGCCATAGATTGCTGTTTGTACATGTACATTGGCTATGGTGAGAGTTTAAGGTAAATCTGTTTATGGTCATTGTGCTCATGGCCAGGCACGCACACCTTCTGCACACAGCTGCTGGCCGCTCAAAGTCGCGTGAGCTGAACTCTTGAAATCGCGGCACAGTTATTACTGCTAACAGATGCCAGGGTCATGGTCCTCTCCATCTATGGCAGGTTCACCGGTCCTGTGATAGGAGGTGCTGTCGCTGTCATTTGGCTCCGTTGTTCTTCAGTGGTGCGTGATATCATTGGGGTGGTTTGATGGGGTGGACAACAGAAAATGACAGCCAACGCCACATTAAAATCTACTAAAGCAAAAAAAACCAATCCAATTGCACTACCTGAAGCTCATAAAACTGGCAAACTATGTAACGAAGCACTTAAATTTCATCCTCCACCCATAGACCTTCAAACAAAACCACCACCACCCCCTCCTCTGATTGGCCAAGCCTGTTTAGCATCAATCTTGAATTTCCCCACACCAGATCTCCCC
>NQII01003998.1:77634-105414 GCA_002778355.1 Clitarchus hookeri
TCAAGATTAAAAACTTTACGCTTGTGGAATATCCATTAATAATATATACATCACTTTTATGATGGGTACGTGCATGTACAAACACATGTACACACACACACAGTGGAATGTAAACTTTGCATGTAAACATTGCCATGTGACTGCCACATGGCAATGTTTGTTTACCCTTTGGCAGAAGGATACGAAATGGGCTTGAAAGTAGATCTTTAGCAGGGCTTCAAGAAAGTCTCTTCCAGTCATGAACCGACTATAGCATCAGTGTCCAAAATGAATATTCCCTCACTTTTCGGGAAACCCAGGACTGGAAATCTATGGTAGACACATAATCCCAGAAAATTCCACACTTCAGTTTTGTCAGGTTGTGCTTATTGCTTTGGTCTTTTTGGGTCTATTTCAATTCCGTGTGCTGACACTACATGTCCTAAGAAATTAATTTTCTTTCGGAACAGGTGGTACTTATTAGGAACCAGTTTCAAGTTGGATGCAGCCATTTCTGGAATACAGAGTCTAAGCAAGATAGGAGCTCTTAAAATGTCCTTCCTGTTCCAACAATTTCATCTAGGTAAACCTGGCAGATATCTTAAGGCAGGGCCTTTTCCATCAGGCATGCAAAGGTGGCAGTGGCATTGCACAACCCAAAAGGCATAACTTTGAACTGCCAGGTTCCTTTCCCTTGGACACAAAATGCAGTCTTCTCTTGGTCCTCTTGCATTGTGCAACGTATGGCATGAAATAGTCGTCTGCTTGATGCAAGCCCGTAAGAAGGGTTGAAAATTTTCTATTTTCCTACAGTGCTGTCTATGCCAGCCAAAAAGGTATTTTTTAACTAAGAGTGTCAGTGTAAAGTCTCAAAAACATTTGGGTTAAAATGGACGATGTAGTACATTTATGATATCCTGTTTCTTTAATCTTAACATCTGTTTGGGTGTTGCATGTGAGCAAGAGATCAGAAATCTTTTCTAGTGGCAAATGCTATTTAGCATTAATTTCTTGTAAAGAAGCTGACGCGGTGACGCGTAGTTATACAAAACCTCGGAGAGCCATCTTTCTTCTTAACAAGTACAATGAGTGACGACCACGATCTAACCTATGGTTCTTTCACATTAACTCCCTTATTTCCTTCAGAATTCCCTAACCTGCCTCATGCGAAGTTAGTGACAGTCATGTTGGTGGCTGCTTCATGGGCCTGGTATCTCCTGTATCAGTGTGGTGACAGGTAATGTTAGTTTTCAAGTCATTTTTTCCACAGGAGAAGGCATCCCTATTTCTTTGCAGTATTTCATAGATAGTCTTCTCCTGGCACTAGGTAAGGTTTTCTCTTGTTCGTACTAGCAGTTTACTCGTTGCTCACCCAGTATTTTTGGTATAGGACATTCTATTTAGTTACTGTATAATCTTCTGGAACATTTGAAAGTACCTATGTGGCCTGCTTGCAAATTCCTTAAGACGAATGGCACTATCGGACAAGTTTAACATTCTAACAGGAAAACAGAAATAGAAGAGACCAAAGTCCTTTTTAAAATGACTTTACCTGGCAAGATGCCAACGCTCTCTGCTAGCTCAATTAGACCCAAATGCCTGACAAATTTTCCTTGGCATCTGCCTGTAATGACATAAGGGGCTGGCTAAATAGAGATCCCCTTCCCCACTCCTGTCTTCGCAACAGCAATGCTGTATAACTGCTTGTTTTCTCCGAGGTTGCTGCATTGTTTACAACTTGCACTGCCTCCTCACTTTTCTCGACTGCCGGTATGATGATAGATGAACTCTGTTTGTTAATAAATTCCTACAATTGCTTTTCTACTGCACTGATCTGTTTCATTTTATTCTCGACACTGTCCATTCTTACATTTACATTCTTCTGTTTTTCATTTACAATGCCAGTTTTATTGTCCGCAGTCAATTCTTGTATTCACTAACTTGCTAATACCTTCAACTTTCCTATCTACATGACCTATTTTCTTGTCTACATTACTTATTTGCGCTCACTTGGCTAAGCCCTCAATTAACACTCATAATGCTTCTAGTTCAGCTGACATTTTTCTAGTTAACATTCACTGCGATGGTTGTGCAAAACAGTCATAATTTTTCAGCATACAACTATTAAAACTAACCAAGTGTTGCAAGGGACGTTCCAAATTCGAGAGGTATTGAGGTCTCAATAACAGTAAAAGAACTAAATTTGATTTTAATTTATTCACACAGCTATTATTTACAGCAATAATCTAACTAACTCCACTATTACTCTTATTATTTCTATATGAACGCAGTACAGGACGTCAAGTAATTTGCGGATACGGACCGCACCACACGAATCTGTGATAAAGTTGAAGTAGTAAATATTCTTCGGTAGAAAAGCGTAAGGCTCTTAATTAACGAGAAAAATGACTTTATTTCACATTACTCATAGCATACAGCAACATCATACAGTACGTTGAAACATCCGAACAAGTGTTGGAAGTTTGCTCTGCCCATAGCAATGCACTTTTCCGCACGTTGGATGCATGCAGCGTGTACGGAGCTTGACCGCCAGATGCACCCACGGCCATTGCCATGTCCCAGTACTTGCTGCATGTGAACTCCATGGCCTTTTTGGCACTACTAAGATCGGCTCGTACCCTTGCTGTATACCTTACAACTGACATATTAGTTGCAGCATTGCCACATCAGCTCACCTCTATCTAATTGAAATACCAAATGTTTGCTATGATGTTTTTTGGACCGTTCATGTCGTTTTTCTCGTCAATGAAGTGTGTTATGCATTTTTCCCAAAGAGTATTTCCTACTTAGTTTTGGTCACAGATTTGTGTAGTGCAGTGCAGTCCGTATCTGCGAATTACCTGACAATCTGTGTTTAATGTCTATCTCACTCTAATTAAAGTCTTTCTCAAGATCTCTGTTCGTCTCACATTCATCATTAACATATGTTCAGTCTGTCTGTTGCCATCATTTGTAATGTATTACACTCATGAATCCAGTCCAATAGTCTAGCCTGCCAGTCACATTCTTCACTGCACCAGTGCTCGCAGTCACAGATTTTACTCCTGCTGGTCATTTATCTCGTTACTCATTGCTCTTCTCGCTTGTCTATCGCTGAAGGTCGCGCAATCGCCAAAAACCCACACACTCAATAACTGCCTGCTGCGTGGAGGCCTGTCGCACTTAAATATCACTGGCCATGATCTGGAAGGTTTGCCGCATCCTAAGTCACACTCGGAGAAACTCTGTCATAAATCCCAAACATTCTTTAAATAAACATGAAAATTCTATCAGCTGAAGGTCAGGAGCGCGCAAACTGCAAATATTTATCGCAATGGCACGCTTTTCATACCAAGATACGTGCGTCTTGGATTATAGCTCACCTGACCTTCCAACATTCCTCCCTTCTTGCCACCCACAATCATATCACTACTCTGTCCACACATTCTTCCCTGGGGCCACGGTGGTAGCAGCAAACTTACACCGAATCTCCACGGCTCACCTTGACTCTCTTCACCCTGCCTGTGAGACATCATCCAACCAGCTACACCGACCCTTTTGGCAGTGCCTTGGGGTTTGTCTCCATGCGATGAGATCTGGAGAGAGAAGACGACTTTAGGCATCCTCAATCGAATGCACAAAAGACGCAGAGAAAGAATCCTTGAGAGTACAGGTGCAGTGGGAATGCCACCAGTCCGTAGCCAGACCACCAGTCACCTCTACCAGACTTTTTGCACCTCCAAAAAAAAGGTACTGGGTAAACGTAACCTTTGGATAGGCCCAGCATCCCAGGAAGATACAGTTTACCCATGGACTCTTGTGAGTGCCACGCAACAGCACCTATCAATTGGTTAGCCCACCTCGGGTAATACATAGTTGAAGCCACTTGGGGTCCCATACTACTATCTATTCCATAGGCGTCAAAGTCACTCCCTGATTCGACACATACCAGCCCAGTGTAAACATAACATGAGTTAACAGTAGTCTGCTCACTTTAACTTCAAAACATAACTGTTCGCCACAAATCACAAAAACAACTTTTCAATTGTCATGAAAGCCACATTAATCAAGCAGTTTTGAGGTTCACAATGTGAAACTTTATGAGACGTAAGCAATGTTTGCAATAGTACACCACAATAACCATTGCCACAACATAAAAAAAATTCTGAAAACATAGATGTTTTACAATACCTGTACAAAATCCACAGTACTGGCTGACTTGAATCACAATTATCTGGCCTGCAGAACAAAAAATATTACTACATTCGTTGACTGAACTGAAAACGCGAAAGTCACACCTCATGATGGCGGAGACGTAACCAGATTGCCTTTCAAGAACACTACCGCCACTAAAGTGCACTGTGCACCAACATGACTACCAGTTGGCCAGAGGCAGGAAATTTAAATTAAATTGGTTATGCTTACTTGAGATCCACAATCCAGGACCAAACAGCAGTACAGTATGCACACCACTATACAGCACAAGCATAAGAGCAAACTAATGGTTCACAATAGAGGTCCACAACACTTTGTTTTAAGGCCCTGTCACATTGTCAAATTTTTACCTCCAAATATATTTAACAAAAAAATTTGAAGACAAAACATAGTATCAAACTTTTCCATTCAACAAATTGGATTAAATAATCTTGAAAGTAATTGAAAATGTTTCACACTGTCACAATTTTTTTTACTGGGTGGATCTAGTCTGAATTTTAATTTAAAAGTAATTTTCAAAGTGAGATACTTCTACTGTGTTTCTGCGCAGTTCACTACAGGAAAGAATGTAACGAATGTTGTGATTTACCTTCATTTTTTTAATACTAAATTTAGATTTTATTTACCAGAGGCATTTTTGCACAATAAAATGTAATGCTTCCGAGTTCTTTATTTTAATGGGAATTAATCACTTAAAACAGCACTCACGCTCAAAGATTAATTAATTAATCATAACCTTATTTTGTTTCCATCCATTGTTCACCATTTTAAAGTTTTGTGATGTTGGAAATAACCATTTTTGTTATTAATGATTCTTATTGGCTGAACCCATTAAACATCCAAAATGTTTGATGGAAACTAGAACCATCAAACTTTTCCAGACAAACATGGTGGCGATAATGACAATTCGGAGAAATCACTACCTTCCCATTTGACCAAACTTATTCAAAGCAGTTAAGCAGAAAAATTTTACAGTGTGACAGGTGCTTTAAACAGGCTGGATTTACATCAGATGTTCAAAATGCCCACCATCCATTTGCTAGCATACGGCCGCACTCTGCAGAATATTACCTTGCACATTATTCAGCACTTCCTCATCAACTGTCGTAAATGTGGCACAAAGTTTTGCTACCATCTCTACAATCCACACACAATCATACGCCAGAGTCATGGGGCTAAGGTTACCAAACAATTGGTCAAAACACAAAATAACTTCAATATTCTCTTTACAGTTTTCATTTCTATAAGGCAACCCCAGTGTTACAACCTGCCATTTTTTTCACACGTTATATAGGGTTTGACTTGCAGCTTATAGCCATGACTTCTGCTATAATTTTACAAAGTTTCTATTTATAAATTATTATACTATTTTGTGACTTTTTATGTATCTGTATGAATTACAAGAGACTGTATATTCGTACTGTGATTTTCATTCCCTATTTCTGTGATCCAGCTATTGGACATTCTAATGTCATATTTCCTGCCTTCAATTTTGCATTTTAAAATCATCTAAACTGTTCTTTTGTCCCTATCATTATTTCTTAAGCATTCACTATGAAAATTTATTTGCCACTTTGGTCCCTTTTAGGGAATTACATAGGTTAAAATTACTATTCAAAACTCAACTTTTTTAAAATACAAATTTCATAAAAAAAAAACCTCTGAATATAAACACAGGAACAAATTTCAGTATTAAAATAATTTTTTGAATATGGTTAGATAGCATACACTGGTGGGGACTATACTAGCATAAATACACATGTAGTTGAATACAATCTTTAAAACACTAAACATTCAGGTATATTACACACGTAAAGCTTACCTGCAAAATATCCCCACACACATAGGTATGTAAAACAGACTGAAATAATGTCACTTAAAAGCCAGAAAACAAGCAGTACCCATACATGTCAGAGTTTACTTATATTTAAAAACACTGACTAGTACAAAATTCTAGAAAAAATTAAAAAGTTCCAACACTCCTATTAATTACGCTTGCTGGTCTGCAGTTTCCTCAATTATTGTAGATTGTCGATGAACTGAACTCTCAAAAACAGTAAAATGCTGGCAGACAAGCCCAAGTGGCCAGACTCCAAGTGAGAGGTACCAGATGGCTGACGGATATGCAAGCTCAGCGTCCCCGGCCACGGCCTCTGGAGAAGCCCCGCCCTCGACCACCAGGAGGTCCTTTCAGCTTGGGGGGTGGGGACTTGGGTCGCAGGGCCTCAATACGCTCAGTGCAGCCGGTGGTCTCCTGACCAGAGGCAAAGTAGCTGGCGTATAACTCCGCATTGTAGTTGCTGTTTGTCAACTCTGGCCCAATCGTCAACCAGCCAGGGCGTATCGTGCTATCTCGACCAAACAAGTGAAGCCTGCGAAATTCAGTCTAAATTGCACTCACTTTCAACAATGATGTACATAATTACATATTGTATTAGCATTAGTATTTATTGTGAAGATTACAAGCCAAGATGACATATTAAATAACAAATAATCAGGCAACATGTTACACTGCATTGAATGGATTTATAAATGTTACAACTTCAGCAACACTGACCTCCTTCGGCCCAGGCAGAAGTGCTCGATGATATGGAACAACTCAACTGGCTTGTCTAATGAGCCATATTCTGTCTCCTCTGATATGATAAGGTCAATGTCAACATTTGCATGAATAAAATCTCCATCAGTCGAGCGGCGCACTGTTCCTTTGATTCCCATAAGACAGTGCTCCTGAGAAGATAGAACATTCACATTACATAGTTATAAAGAATGACCATCAAATACTTCACTGACTACAACCTACACAAAATTAGGACAGTATAACATTCTGAGAAAACACAATAAAATACAAAGATACTCCAAAGTCAAAAACATAACAATCTAAAATATGAACAAGAAGTAAACGTGTGGCTAAAATGGCACACATTTCTTGTACAACTATTTAATGAAACAAAACAGAACAAATAATGCAAAGGATAAATTTACAGATTCACTGGTAAAAATTATCCATAAAGTTGATGCGTGACGCGCACTGACAATTATTTAAAGACAATTTTGCCTCATCTTCACGTGTCATCATGTCACCCCAGGCGGGGTTTGAACCCGGAAACAACTTGCTGCCAGAGCCCACCAGCACGCCCCTCGACACGGGGGCACCCACGGACACGTCAGCCAAATTTGTTTTGTCTTTATCGTCACGCCAACCCACGCGTGATAGAAGCCAGCTAAGCGCCTGAGCTCGCGCATCCGATGGAACCCCGCATGACAGAGACACCTGCTTTTGCCACGGACAGAGAGATGGCACCAGAGAGCGCAACTCCGCCCACAGGAGGAGGAGGAGTTCACCCCCGCACCTCAGAGAGCCTCCAGGTAGGTGGAATATATGTCTGTGTACCACCGCAGAATGGGTTCTTTCTCAGCAGTTTGTTCCACCACCTAGTTTGCTGGAGCTCTCTGCCAACTCCAATGTCTACGCGACCTACCAGAAGCTCTTCAAGACTTTCACGAGCAACCCCCGAAGAAGTCTTCAACCCCCTTCAACATGTACTACCCTTCTGGTAGTGCCACCACAGAGTCCCTTCTGGACAACAGCATCAAGTTAGTTAGGGTCAGCTACCTAGTCACATCTACTCTTGTCTAGTTTAGACCCAGGTCCCCTTCACCTGGTATTTGTAGTCTACTTCCGTTTCAGTTCCTGGTAGTAAGGAGGAAGTACGGGCCACCATGTCTACTCCTCGTGGAAAAAACACGTTTTCTATCAAATCTCCAAGTACTGATTCTAGGGTGACTGTGTCTTTTATCCCCCGTAGACGTCAGCCCACCAAGGAAAAGCAGGAGACAGTGTCATTTACAAACCCAATTACCGAACCTAGAGCAGGACTGTGGGCTCCCATCAGGGCACACGTACGTCGCAAATACACCCATTAGATGACCACCCATACTGTATATTTAGTTTGCAGTACGGTAGCCACAACCACTAGAGACTCAATCCACAAGATGACTAGTGAACCAGCACAGCCAATTCACTCCATCCACCATGCTGAACTGTTGCTGGAAGGAGTGATAGACTGATTCTGGAGGTCTGCCCACCTTTGGACCACACCCACGTCATTGTCAGACATCCAGAGTAAACCCACCGCTCTAACCACAGCGCTGAACTGTCGCCGGTTGGAGTAATCGGGCACGACTCTGGTTGACTCGGCCTTGGCTTGGCTATACACCTAGCTAGGGATCATCGTCGCATGCTCTTCCTTCATGTGGCCCACTTTAGTACCTACCTTTATGCCATACACCCATAGGAGTGGTGCGAAGTGGCAAGCTAGGTAGACAGCTACTGCTTCCAAATCCAACGGGAGCTGTAACCCAGCCTCAACTGCACTTTGCATCATAACTCCCCGGAAATGAGCTCAAGCCGCCTAACAGTTGGAGAGGCCCCACCTCCCAGCTCCCTCCCCCTATTTATTTCAGCCCCCAATCAAGACCAACGACCAGCCGCATCCGGTCGTCACCGACTTCCGTCAAGGACGTCATGTGCCACTGGGGATAACAAACCTGTGGTTCCGGAGCACCAAGACGAGCAGCCCTCCGCGGGCACCCTTCAGCACTGCCAGTCACAGCACCACCTCCGCCCAAGGACTGTGCACGAGTTCTGGCCGACCTCAGCAGCAACAGCCGTTGAGTCAGGAGCTACTCCGGGCCAAGCCCAATACAGGTAAACCAGTGGCTGTGTGCCAACCAGTAATACGGACAGCCAAGCCCACAGCTGATTTTGTGCCATGCCGTCAAGCCACGCTCCCTAGCCTTACACCAGCCCAGGTCCAGTTAGCAGCCAGCAAAGTCAGCCAAGCATACTGCCCGTGTCTCTTGACAGACACACAAAACCTCGCCCGACAGTGACGTCAGTCACCCAAAGTTACGCGTCAGTATGGAAACTGTAAACCAATGGGGTGTTTACAACTTCACAACTTTCTGTGAATGGCTTTTAGTATGCTAACATCATTCTTTAAACTATGTTTTTGATATGATTATGTGGCTTTTTGGGAATGTTTTTCATGCTACCCTGTTAGAAGGCACAATACGTAAAACCCACACAGGAAGGATGGGCGTAAGTGATAATGGAGTAGTGGTACAGTTAGCAAAAATATTATATTATAAGTGCTCTGGAAAACAATTCCATCCTATCTTCCATGGATTGAACAAGGTGTGAGGGAAAGAATCATCTATTATTAACTTATTATGAACTGTATGGATACTTATGTAAATCTTCACATCAATGGATGGCATACATTTTGTTTGCAAAAATTATTTTCACACTTTTACAAGTTTTGTTGTTTCTATGAATGCTTTCATGATTTGATACCTGTGTGAATTGCATAAAAAACACTAAACTTTCGTCATCTGTAATACTTGGAAATTTGTGGTGCAGTCTTGCCAACTTTCCAAAACTCTCAAGAAAACTCTTACAAAACCAAATAATATCACGTAAATTCTATGTTGCATTTTAATTCAATCGTAACAGCAGGCATATTGAAAAATTGTACCTCTGTATAAAATACACACCCATGATAGCCTACATACAAAGCTATTTTTTCATTACTACCAGCATAAAATTACACCTAAATATTAACAACATGCTTCTGTGTATAACAAAATATTAATATAATTTCAATGTTCTGTGATGCTTTTTGTAATACACAAAAATAATTTATAAATTCAAAGTATTGGACAACATACTTTATTGTATTTTGTACAGAGAAGTTGCTATTGATATTTTTTTTACTATTATTGGAAAACTTTTAGAAAAATTTGTCTAGGCATATAACAAACGTCCGGTCTGTTGCATTTCTCCATAAAAATTGTTTCTACACTTCTGCTTAAAAGTTGGGGTCTGAATTTTGTTTGTTTTCTTCTCGACCAGACTGAACACACGTTCACATTTCAGCATTGTTGGAATTAATTTTAAGAATCGGCAACATGACTTGGGATAACCTAACATACTTTATACTGCCATCTATACGCAAAACTCTGCCTACAGTAGCCCACTTTGCATCACTGCAATTTACTCTGTTCTGCACTTTTGGTATTTGTAACATGTTTTAAACATTCAATGTGGTTTGAAATGTAATTTTCTTACACTAGCAATATTAAAATCACAACGGCAAATAGAACTGAATGCAAAAGTCTACCCTTCATCGGACTTTGAAATGCAAGGAATCTCCTGGCCATAGGCTTCACGGAACACTTTAAAATACTGTTTCTCACGTTTTCCCACCATAACTAAATTATCCGTTGAAACTGCCAGTGCACCATTCGTCAAAAACTATGAGCTGGAAATAAAGGGTGCGTGTAACCTAAATGCTTTATTCTTCTATAAGTAGTGACGTGCGACACAGGTTGAACTGATGGCGACGTCACTGCCAGACAAGGGTTCTATAGTGCCGGACAGAGGCACGGGCTAACGTACTGTGGTGAAGTCTGGTTTACTGGTCTCTGATTGGTCGCCGGCTGCGGTATAGGTTAGGGCGCGTGGCCCTATAACACGGTACGAAGTCAGGTGTGGGGTTAGCGGCTCTCCGCACTGTTGGTGTAGACACAGACACTCATTTACCTGCAGCGGGCGTGGCCCGGGGTAGATCCTGGCTCGGCCGCTACGGCTGCTGGCTGGAACTAGTAACCTGTCCTGCGGCGGTGGTGGTGCTGCGGCTGCTGGTGGGGCTGGTTGGCTCCCGTGGTGGGCTGCTGGTCCTCGTAGGTCTGAAGTATGGGCTGGTCCTGCCCAGCGGTACTGGAAGCTCCAGTCGTATGCGCACCACAAGCAGGTGCGGCTCGTCGGCGAACTTGTGGGTTGGCTGAAAGAGGGAACTGGGAGGTGAGGCCTCTCCAGTTGCCGGGCGGTGTGAGTTCTGTCCCACGGGTAAGGGCTGCCGAGGGCAGATGGCACTGGGTTGCAGAACAATTGACTCTGCCCTCTTAGCTCTCCACTTTGCACCACTCCTATGGGTGTAGGGCATATGTGGAGGGACTACGGTCTACCTCACTAAGGAAGAGAAGGCAACGAGTTCCCTAGCTATGTGTGCAGCCAGTTGGGACTAGGCCACCCAGACTCAGTCCTATTGCTCCAACCGGCAAAGATAACACGGTGGATGGAGCGGTTGGCTGATCTGGATGTCTAGCTGCATTGAGGCGTGTGGTCCAGAAGGGGTCAGGCCGCCAGAACCAGTCCTATCACTCCAACCGGCAAAGATAGCAATGTGGCGGATGGAGTGGGTTGGCTGATCTGGATGTCTAGCCGCTTCGTGGATTGTGTTACTAGTGGTTGGGGATCTGCCATAAGTACGCACCAGCTACTTTTGCGTATCTGACCCACAGTATGGGTGGCCGTCTAATGGGTATGTATTACGGCGTACTTGCGCCCGGTTAAGGGGACCCGCAGTCCTACACTAGTTTCGGCAAATAGGTTTCAAGATGCGGTTTCCTGCTTCCCCTTAGTAGAATTGACATCTACGGAGATGGAAGTCACAATCACCCTAGAATAAATACTCTGGGTTAGGTAAGATCACGTGTTTATTTCCCAGAGGAATACACATGGTGACCCGTACTAACTCCTCGCTATCAATGAATGAACTGTAATGGGCGGAAGTAAACTACGGTAAAACCAGGTGAAGGGACCTGGGGTTAAACTAAACAAGAGCAGAAAAAGGCTAGGCAGCTATGATAACAACTGACCATATCTAATCTATGCTGTTGTCTAGAAGGGACTCTGGGTTCACTACCAAAGTGGTAGTGAGTGTAAGGGAGGTTGAAGACTTCTTTGGGGGTCACTGGGCGAAGGTCTGGAAGACTTCTAGAAGGTAGCGATGGTCCTTCGTGAAGAAGGCAGAGAGCTCTAGCAATTGAGGTGGTGTTGCAAGCAGCGGAGTATCAACTGGCGTTTTGGAGCTGTGCACTCGCATAAATAGACGGCTGGCTGCGGGTCCTTCGGCCGGTTGGGTATCTTCGGGCTAAGCTCCTCCCTTAGCGGCGCAGGCCGCATTCTCTCGGAGGAGGCTGGAAGTGCGGTTTTCCTTGTACACGGATTGCATTGCTCCCTCGAGCTTAGGGGCAGCACTGGGCTGCATGGCTGGCTTCTGTCACACGCAGGGGTGATTACCGGACATGTGACATCTGACATACTGGTGTAAACGGCCTTAGCTGCCATGTGCTTGAGTGCCCCTTGCCTAAGGTGTGCAGGTTGGCTCTGGAAATAAGTCGTCCTGGGTTCACACTCCGCTCAGGGTGATGTGATGTCACGTGAAGATGAGGTGAAGTCGTATTTAGTAATTATGTCAGTACGCGTCAGTAGCACTGATTTATTTGAACCACCGTGGCATTTATGAAACAATGAAATTGTAAATCACAGAAAAAACATTAAATTAAGCATTTACAGAACGGAGTTCGCTTTATTGACACCACGCAGCATGATAAACCAGACAAGACACAATTTTGAGAAATCAACATAGTCACGAAAAACGCTTCATCATTGACACCTTTAGTTACGCTATAATTGAAACTGCCAACAAGAGGCAAAGTATAAAAATAAACAAATTTTATGATTCACTGTCTACAGCCAATGAGAAAAATTAAGACTAAACAATAACCAACGAGAAAACGTAAGAATAAACACATACGTAATCGTGTCTTGCTATCCATTACTAGAGGCCCGAGAATTTCTTAAGTAACATGTCCTAAAAAATTCTTGAGTAAGAGAGGCAAAAATTCTTGAGTGAAAACACAAAAATTCTTGAGTAAAATGTAGATTTGTTTAGTACCAATAATACATATTTTAGACAAAAAAAATGGGGCATTGAAATTCAAAAAATTACAACAAAACTAAGTACACGAACATATTATATACTTTTAAAAATTTCATAAAAAACTAACTTAACTCACTAGATATTTCTACAGGTTTTAGATGTTCGAATTGTTTTGTAGTAAAACCCTGCAATAAGTAGTTTCCAACATAATGCTCAGCATGCTGATGTGTACACATCTTACTTGCAAGCCTTACAAAAAAAAATTATTTTTAAAAAGTGTTCATAGAGATCTTTTGAAATAAGTCTCTAACAAGAAAATTATAATTTCAAGAAATGTCATAATTTTCCTTCATATGCATAGGAAGAGAGAAGTTCAAGATTGGCCAGACTCAGATTTGTCCTCCTGTTTGTATGAACACAAGAAAATTGTGAAAAGAATCTCTCACAGTCCACATTTGACACTGGCATCTAAAAAGCTGTTAGGGCTCCCACCACAAAGACCCTGTGGTCATCTTCCATGAATTTAAGTGCTTCCAAGATATTTATATTAGTGTGTGTCTTCAATTTCTCTATGAGCTCTATGTACGCATGTACACCCTCATCAAGTTGTAAGTTTCGCAGAGATAGAAATCTTGAAAATAGAACTTGAAGTCTGGCGCTGCTAATTTCCTGGGTCAGAATGTTTTACTTGTTATTGCGTAACATTTTCAGGCGAAACTATTACCTTTGAAATACAAGTGATACCTATTTTGAGCGACGGATAATCTTGATAAAATTTGTAAGTTCGCCAGTAGCACTTTAATTTTATTTTCTTTGCGCCGGCGTGTGAAGGCAAGAGTGCACGGCTAAGAGAGAGAGAGAGAGAGAGAGAGAGAGGATGTGCTTTTTCTTTTACTAGGCAACAACTTCCCCTCTCGGACGATGGTAAGGGGAGGAAGGAAGGAGCGCAGTGGAGAGAGAGTGAGAGGAAGCTTGGTCGCCACGCTGGTTGCTAGGTAACCACTTCCCCTCTCGTGAAGCGCGTAAGGGGAGGTAGCAAGCCTCACTTGCATGTCGCACCACGCTGCAGAGGCAGACGTGTTGGGAAGACAGGCAACGCGTCGCTGAACAGTTGTTTGACGTTTGCATAAACAACCAGCTTAAAAACGATCGTTGCAGGAAATCTTAGGCGACGGGGCCGAAATATACTTTGATCGACGCAACATCCGATAAACGATACGAGCGGGTAGCTTTATCATTATTTATACAGGAGTTTTGTCAGGACAACTGAAAATAAACTGTGGATACGGTTTATCGGTACATGCGTTTTCGGTACAACTGTATTTATTGCTGTTAGTTAACAAAATTTTGTGCTAATTTGGGTCAGAATAAATAATTTTTAAACTACTGATTCCACTGTGAGTGCAATTATAAAATTTATTTCATACTGCTTTGGAAGCAGCAGCTTTCTGAATTAAAAAGGCCAAAGCGTTAATCATTTTTCTGCTTCAGATTATTACNCGGAATTAAAAAACAAGCTGTTTACACAATCATGAAATAGGATGTGATATTTGAGATGGACTAGGCAAAGACGGCGGATGTATTACAAGGATAAAGCATAAAATAGTTTATTTTACCTGCGAAAACTTGCGTTAGACCACAAAGGAGAATGAAACAATGTGAAGTCACTAACGTGAATGTGGCAGGATAAGTTCTGCAAATGGTGCGAAAGAAAATGAAAATTGATGAGAGGTGGGGTACCCTGAACAAAACAAAAGCAGTAGAGGTGACAAGATGAAAAACCATTTAACAAAGAAGAGTGAGGGAGGGATGACCTTGCCTTGCTCTAGGCGAGGGGATGGGAAGTGTGACTACATGGTCACACTGAACAAAGGAAATTACGGGCGACAGAGCTTCAACGTGACTGTAACTCTGCACGTGTTTCTTCACGCTGTCGGAGGTTTCCCACACTACTGTTTTATTGCAAAAACGGCATATCATGATGTCTCCTGATTTAGCCATGCCTTCTTGAGAAAATTGCTTTCCTCTTTCGTCAAATTGATTTTTTTTGGTGGAATTTTAATAAAAAAATCAGATTAAACCTCTGCAATCTGCAACTGTCCAAAAATAAAATCCACATTCTCTGGAAAATTCAAGTTGTCAGAAAAAAATTAAACATTAAAATGTAATTTTTTTTCTTTTATTTCAAATACACAGATGTTCACTATTGTTTATGTATAGTTGTATAAATGTTAGGTATTAAAAATGTTAACATGAACATGTGTGTAAGCATACACTATTGTTTTGAAAAGTTCTTAAAAACATAGTTGGTAAGTATGTCTTGACATCTCGTTGACAGCACTTTCATAGAGATCTAACCAGAAACACATGCAACAGTAGTGAGACAAATTACATACACACATATGGCTTACCCAGGATTCATACCCAGAAAATCTTGTACAATAAGTTAACGTGCAATAAACTGCATTACGGAGGTAGGATTTGGACACTCAACCTCTGCTGTAAAGTCCAATGTTTTGAATTACAGTATAGGGTTTACTGACATAAAATATTTACAGGGCAATTATTTTGAAAATAAGTTTCTGAGCCATTTAAAACACACAAAGTTACATGGCCTACTGTGGCACTACTTGTGTGAATAATTTAGTGGAAATTGATTGATTGGGTCCCAAATACTGTTGTGTTCGTACCTATGCAAGGTTGGCAACATTGTTGTTGCTTTGTAATGATGAGCAAGGTTATACAGTTCCCGGCGGGAAGCTTGGTGAGTATGTAAACAAGTAAGCTGCTCGTGTTCTCCCGATGGAGATCATGTATGTCGCGAGTCTTAAACAGTAGTGGATATCGTGGAATTACCGAGGATGCTACAATGGCAACGAGAGATACGAACTCCACCCGTGGTGCTGTATTGAATCACCAGACTGCAAATCAGTACACCATAACCAACAATGGCGTTGCTTAATTCGTTCAGGGAATTTGTTCCATGCAGGATGCCTGGAAAACATACTCCGAATGGTTACAGTATTGTTTCACGGCAAACAAAGTGACAGACAAGAATGAGAAGAAAGCTATATTTTTCACAATATGTGGTGCCCAGCTGTACAACTTAGCACTGTCGCCGTGTCTGCCTAAAACAACGGGCGAGGTAGACAAAGTGGACATTCTAGCGACATTAACGAACCACTTCAAATAGAAACCGAGTGAAATTGTTGAAACATTCAAATTTCACTAGCGCGATTAGCATGAAGGTGAGTCGATTACTAATTATGTGGCTGAACTGCAACATCTGTTGGCACATTGCAATTTCAGTGACTTGAACAGAATGATGTGGGATAGATTAGTATGTGGAGTGTGTGACAAGACATTGCAACGCGCGTTGACCAAAGACAAGCTGTCTTTTCAGACAGCTTTGGAAATGGCCATGGTGGCAGAAGCTGCGAGTTGCAATGTAAGTGATTTGCAAGGTGGAGCGAGCAAGTTGGAAAAAGCAATAAACCAAGTTAGTGTCTCTGGGCGTCGCCCGACTCCTAAAGGGAAAACCAGGCAAGAGAGGGTTAACCATCCCTGCGTTAACATCCCTGGATGTTAATCCACCAGCGCTGCAATGGGTCGCACAGCCAAGAGAAATGCAAGCACCACAATACCATGTGCAATTTCTGTTCCAAACAAGGGCATTTAGAACGAGTATGCATCACCAAAAGGAAGCTTAAATACCAGAGCTCGGGATTCACACAAGAGGCCAAGGCACAACCAAAATACTGGGGCTTTTCATGTAGAAGACAGTCGGGACTCATCTGAAGAAGACCTAACCTTGTACAGTCTTTACCGTCTACAGATGCATCCACCCAAATGCCAGTCCCCAGTAAGAATGACAGTATGGCTACTACTGTCAGCATACAAAATTTGGTTGAATTTGGTTAAACTGTTTAATAGATATGAAAAATTTATTTAAATTAGATATATGATTAGCACTTTAAAAAATAATGTCTGTAAGTTTACACAGTCCTTTGTAGCACTACTACTGTGTGATATTTGGTGGAAATTAGTTGAATGGTTCCAAAAAAAATGTCAAAATGGTACGTTTTCTCACCTGACACTATTTTACAAAAAGGTTGGCAAAGAGGATCTCTGTTGTATGCATAATTGATGCTTTTAATGAATATTTTCAGCGTACAAAATTTGGTTGAACTTTGTTAAATTGTTTATATATGTATATATAAAATCCTAACTGATATTATAAATGTGAAAGTGTGTTTGTTTGTCCTTTCACATCGCAACGGATCAACGTGATTTTTTGGAAAGAGATAGTTGGAAGGCCGGGAAGTGACAAGGCTACTTTTTATCCCGAAAAAATATCTCATTCCCTTAGGAAATTTTTATTTTTAGTAAAAATAGCGCTTGGGGTACAATGCTGCGTCAATGTAAGTTGGTGTGGGACAAAGTCACAACGGATAGACGTGATTTTTTGCACAGAGATAGTTGGAGGTCCGGGAAGTGACAAAGGCTACTTTTTATCCAGAGAAAATATCTCATTCCCTCGCGGAAATTCTTATTGGAAAATAGAAAAGTACACAAATGGAATAACAATGCAACATCGCAACAGATCAACGTAATTTCTTGCACAGAAATGGTTGGAGGGTCTGAAAGGTGATATTGGTTACTTTTTATCGTAAGAAAATATCTCAGAAAATGTACAAATGATAATAGTGAATCAAGTCGGAAAATAGTTTGCTGCGAGCGCGCTCTCTTGCAATACGCTGTCTAAACCGTTAAACATGTAAATATCATGTAGTAAGGAAGTGTGTAGAATAAAAACACATAAAAAAAACTCTGTGGTAGCATATAACTATCTATAACAGAGAAATTCAATAAGTGTTTTAACCATTTAATTCACCGAGACATTGGGTTTTATAATATGTACAGAATATAGAAGATTAACACTAAGTGAAATTAAACTTTATTTAAAAAAAAAAAAAAAACCCTAAACAATAATTTTGTTGTCCACGCAAGCGGAGCTGCGGGCACAGCTAGTATTAATATAAATTATAATAGTGCCATTTTAAAAAAAGCCATGTAAGTTTACATGACCTTCTGTAGCAATACTTGAGTATGAAATTTTGTGGGGATCTCCTGATTGCTCCTCAAGATATGACATAAAACATCCATTTATTCATGTGACAATCTTCATAAATGGAGGACAAAAAAGGTTTATGTGTTAGCACGTTCGATGATTGTCACAGATACAGCATACTAAGCTAAAATGTTTATATAGCTGCCGTTCTGGAAATAAGTGCCTGGCTCACTTAAAACATGTAAATTCATATTGGTAAACCATAGAACACCTTTTTTTTGCCAAATTTGGTAGGAATCGTTTGATAGTTTTCGAGATATGACATAATAACTTAATTTTTTCATATGGACTAACTTACAAAATGGCGGAGAAATGAGGCTCTGTATAGGCACATCTGATGGTTGTAATATATGCTGCCAGCATACAAAGTTAAATTTAAATTGTTTATATGGCCACCATTTAAAAATAAGTGTCTGACCCACTCAAAATATTTCAATTTACATGTAATGGATAGCACAGTGCAACTGCACATGGAGTAATAGTGCAGCCATCTGGTGGCTAGTGCATCAACTGGATGGAGTAACAGCGCAGCTGTCTAGCGGAACACGCAGCAACTACATGCTGGCGAAACAGCACGGCCATTGATTGTGTTATCATATAATTTCACAATATGCAAGGCTTCTTGAAAATAGTTTACCGATTATTTTCAAACGAAAGCAATCCTTCAATGGCATAGTTCGAAAATATGAATTACAGCTACAATATTATTTTTAAATGCAGTCAATGATACAGTACAATAAATAGCTGTAATTTACAATGTGATTCAGTTTTCAATTAAAAGATTGACTGTGATTAACATTTCAAATGATCATGTGTGTATCTGCCATTCCATATTTGTTGAACAATAGGATTAAAATGCAATGCTTCATTTATAGCAACAGAAAAATCTGTGAATTATTTTGTTTCTTTGAAACAAATGTGATTATTTTTGCAGAATATTACAGTAATACAGCAGCTGAGAAGCTATTTAAAACCGACGAATCGAACTTGGGCCACTGAAGAGAAGCTATTATTTAAACATTATTATCATTTTACAGAGTAAAATATATTTGTTTTGATTGAAAACCATTTCTATTGAAGGCAAAATTAAACTTCAAATTTCCTTCAGAAATTTAATTTCCTACTAAGATGGTGGTTTAATCTGTGGCCTCATATGTATACCATAAGTTTTCCCCAGGATTTTCCCCAAAAAACTTGGTGCTGCTTGGATGCGAGTAAATACGTATGGTAGATCATCCCATGTCAAATAAAACCACCAAAAAATTCTATTCATAATGTGTCTGCATGAATTTAGTTAAGTTTTTGCAGATTCAAGATAATTAAAAAGTATTTTTTTCTGACCACTTGTTTTTATGACATCAAATTTTTAAAAGTGTTGAAAAATTCCACAACATTGTAACTATTTAGTATTTAAATGTTATATACAAGGTAACTTTGATATCTACAAACATACAGCCGGTGTTATACAATGTGTAAATTTCTAAAAAAACTTTAAAATGCAGAAACTGGCATGATGACAATGGCAAACTAAAGTAAATTGACATGGACACCATACAAAAGTCAGTATATGCGCGCTATTATTAGTGACCTAACAAAGTTCAAGCACTGGTATTGTATATATTAAAAATAAACACCTTAAAAAAAAAAAGGATCTCGGAAATGGGTGCACATTACATTTGTGACTTAAGCCATTTTGCCTGCCGTCGAAGCGCTTCCTCTTGCTGCCTATGTGGCAGCAGATGAAAAATAACACACTTGTCAAGGTCAACAGGTATAGTCACAGCACAACACAAATACACACAACCATAGGATGTACTTAAACATCTTCAGCAGAAATATGTACATATTAATATGGTGAGCTTGTTATTACTTTTCTCATTTAATTACAGTTTTAAAAACCTGTATACATATATAAAAAAAAGAACAACAATTAACAAAAATTTTTAATGTGGACTGCTTGTCTGCTCAACAGGCAGCATGCCGACACACCAGCCTGTAAGCTACTCTCCCACTCCAGCCCTGTAACAGTTATCTTATTTTTTCCTATAAGCATTAGGTGGCTGACATTACCATAGTCATTCACTTGTTGGCATGAGGGAAAAAGTAGCACTGTGAATCACCCAAGAAGGCAAAGAATTATTCTTGTTGGTAGAAACTAGTCCCAAACTATTTTCTTGGTAAACCGTGGCTATAAGAGAGGGGAGGAGGTTATAAGGGGCAGGCATTATACCTGTGTACCAACTCGATTTTAACTCTAAAGTTTTATACTGAATTATACTTGGCTCTACTCGAGTTTTGTAGAACTCGACTGACTCGAAGCTATAAAAATCAAACTCGCCCAACACTAGTTTAGAAACAATTTACAGTGCTGTTGTCTGTCATGCGCATGACTTGAGATGTTTCTATTTGAAAATTCTTTGCAGTCCGTGATTTTTATAATACCTTGGTCCTTTGGAAGACTGCCTTGGGCTCAAGGTTCTTGGAATGGCCTGGGTTGCCTATGTTGGTGCGTATCCAGCAGATATCTTCGCAACGCCGGAAGCCCCACTTGCGCAGACAAATGCGGCCCATGTCCAGACCCTCTGATGAGCCACACCACAGGAACACGAAGCTGCGCTGGCCTGACACCTCCCCAATGTCTAGCCGCATGATCTGCAGCATAACCAACCCCAGGAACCATCACCCACAAGCAGAGTCAAGCTTGCAGGTGGCAACCCTGCGAGCAACACCCTCACTTAACATGATGATAAACATTATGGGAAAATCTGTTCTTCATCAAGCAACATT
The DNA here is from genome assembly GCA_002778355.1 of Clitarchus hookeri. Classification (NCBI taxonomy): domain Eukaryota; kingdom Metazoa; phylum Arthropoda; class Insecta; order Phasmatodea; family Phasmatidae; genus Clitarchus; species Clitarchus hookeri. The sequence goes on from NQII01003998.1 coordinate 98,539, forward strand.
TTTTTTTTAATTTAAAGATTTTCAGTATATTTTCATAACAAAATGTTAATTATACATTTCCCCAGTACAATGAAAAATATAAATTATACATTTCCCCAGTACAATGAAAAACGTATATTATATATTTTCCTAGTAACAAAAATACATAAGTGAAGATTCATTTTTCCAACACTTAAAAACAATTATGCATGTTCAGACAACAAAATATTAAAGCAACACAAACAAAAAAAACACAGAAAAAATTTATACATAATTTGAACAGGATGACACTTCAAGGAAAATATTGATTCTACACACACCTATGAAGTAAACATAAGCATTCTTTGTATTTCAATAATATGTAATTTTAAATTGTGTAACATCCAATCCAACTTTCAACAATTGCGTGTGTTTACTTTGTAATTATATGCCTGTAATTAATCATTTCTAAATAAAGGTGACATACAGTTAAATTTATACAATAGTTTGGGGTAAATAACAGGAAATACACAAAAATTCAATTGTAAATCACAACAGTTAATTACTTTCCTGAAAATAAATTTTTATAGCTTATTTAATGTACACAGATGTATTCCGGAACAGGTATAAATATACTGTAGGTATAAAACATATTTTAATTAAAATCAAATAATTAGTAACAATTATTTTAAAAGTTTTACCGTCAATCATAACACATGCTACAATCAATTGCTATAAATCTGCAACGAAAATACGTATACTATTAAATAAACGCATGGCTGCCCTCTTTTGTATAGCCATAAATGATACATATGACAGTCATCTTCCAAAATCCTGATAGTCTTCAGCCTATTAACTGAGCTGTTAAAAAAGTTATTTTGTGTACATAAAAGAAGACAAATTATGTATATTTTACCTCAGACATGACTTCTTTAAGTTATGATGTATTGTGCAAATTATGCGACTACATGGAACTTTGTCAATTTGCACATTTCCTGTTCATGCCTGGCATTTGTGAGGTGTTGTTCATTGTCATTTCCTATTTCCATTGATAGATAGTATTCTTAGCACCTTCTAATAATTTAATTACTGTAGATTTTCGTTTAAGTTATAATCTCCTAAAAAGATTTTCAATTATTTAGAGTATTTGTTAAATACTATATGTACATATCTTGGTTTAATCATACCACTGTTCAAGATGTTTCATGACTGGTGTTTAAAATAGTGAGAGTTGTCAGAATTATGCCGTGTGTATTTATTAGTAATCATTCGGGATAAATACATATATAGTTTGGAGATAATGAGAAGATAAGTTTACATACCTCGAGAAACCTATTGGTACCTTGATCCTTGATAACAAATGCTCTTCAGAATATGTTACAGGACCAGATGCAATGAAGTTGCTTATTTTTAAATCAAACAGACAGTAGGTTAAATATTAATGACTAGACTTTCAATAAGTAAGCACTCCAATTTACCACCATGAGTGCTTCATTTTCCATGGTCCGCCTGGTCTGCCATATCTGTTACAAGCATAAAATAAATACATTGTTGCAAGATTTGATTAATAAGCACCCGAGAAAGAAGGATAACGATGGACACTCATCATATGCGAACTAACCGCCTTACCATCTAGGTATTCAGTGCTCCTCCTGGGAATGCTGCCGGACTACTTGTGAGATACTGGATACATGCATGCGCACTGTATAGTTCCACGCCTACATACACAATATAATACATGATAATATACAACATACCACCCGCCGAGACCGACTGAGGTCTCCAAGAGTGCACACACAAACAGTCACACTATGTACAAAATATTACATTTTGAGAACTGGCGAGCATTACTGGGTTGGCAGGCGGTACAGCTTGTGTAACGGTCGGCCCAACTGTCTCTTTTGGGTGCACATTTCCACCACTCTGACGATGTTGTCTGCTCCAGGATGTAACTCGACTCTGGCCAAACACCAGCCCAATGTGGGTATACATTCTTCACATACAAGGACCAAATCTCCCACAGTGAGTCCTGGTTGGTTGGTTTGCCACTTGCCCCAAGGTTGCAGCTGTTGAAGATACTCACGATACCATCATTTTCAGAACTAATTGGAAAGTGCATACACCATTTCTCATCTCTGGGACAGGCAGAATGCACTATCACTGTTCTCATCACACGATTCAGGGACAGCTACAAGGGGCCTACCAATAAGAAAATGCCCCGGTGTGAGGGCAGCAAAGTCACATGGGTCAGATGATGGTGTTAATGGTCTGGATTGAGGACAGCTTCAACCTTAGTACACAATGTAATTAACTCCTCCAAAGTGAGAGTCTGATTGCCAATGACTCGCCTGCAGTGGTATTTGGCTGACTTCACAGTTGCTTCCCATAACACACCTTGATGAGGACTTGCTGGGGGAAGAAAATGAAAATGAATGGAGTGAGTTAGAGAGAAGTTTTCAAGAAAGGGAGACTTGAGAAGTTGGATAAAGGATTGTTGAAACTGCCTTGTCGCGCCCACAAAATTGGTTCCACAATCAGAAAAGAGATTTGTGCACAATCCTCGTCTTGACACAAACCATGTTAAGGCTACAACAAAACTATCAGCAAGTCACAACCTCAATGTGCACTGCCTCTTAATTGCAAAACATATGAAGATGGACAGGTAAGCCTTTTGAGTAGTGCAATGACATAACTTGTTTAGTCTGATGGAAATGGGTCCAGCATAATCCACGCCCGTCTGCTCAAAGGTTCCAGAGGACATGACTCTATCTGCTGGCAAAACACCCATAAGTGGAGGAGTGCTCACAGGTCAACACTGGAAGCACCACACACACTTGAAGACTCTAGATCGAATTAGGGATTGGGCCGACAAAATCTAGAATGTCTGTGATACGAGAGACTGCAGTAATTGTGGTACTGCATGCACATATCTCAAGTGGTAATGATCTACCAATGCTTCAACCACTGCATGGTCTTTCGGCAGTATGATTGGGTGGATAGTTGCAAACTCCATGTTAACATTGGACAAGCAACTGCCCACCCTGAGCATACCATGTGAATCCAGACAGGGTGCCAAGTGCTGTAATCGTGTTGAACAAGGCTTTCCTCCATTGAGGCGTTTCAAGTGGTCATGTAGGCGAGCGTGTTGGATGCATTTGTATACAAGAAGGGCAGCTTCCTCCACTTTCAAACTTGTTAAGGAACCACTGTTACAAGGTTGTGTTTTGGCACGTCTGATGAAACGCCTAACATAAGCAATAATGCTAACCAACTTGGGCCATGATGAAATTCGTTGGAATACAGGAAGCTCTTCAGGAATTTCATTAGTGTTCAGTAAGGCGAGTTGAGAAGATTTGAGCTCTGGGATATTGTCATCACGCCCAGACACAGTGGACACTGGTCACTGTTCAGGCGGGTGGACTAGCCAACTGGGGCTATGCCATTGGAGGTCATGAGAGAAAAGGTCAGGATGGAGTAAGCCACGAGATGCACAATCCGACGGATTATCTTTAGACCTGACATGTTTCCACAGCTGAGGAGGAACCCATTCCTGAATTTGAGACACGCGATTAGCCACAAAGGTTTTCAACAAGTATGGCTGCGACTTTATCCAAGCTAGAGTGTTACATGAAATGGCTGAGGTGGGATTCATCTACACTCTGATGAGGGACGAGCTGATAAATTTTCTACGTGACCTCGATTATGAAGTGGATGAGGCCTTGACAGTGACGGAGCTGCGCCGAGCGGCCGTGGGCTGTTGGCATGGTCAGGGTCTGATGGCGCCACCCTCCGAGAAAGCAAACTCGGTGAGTGTCACCAATGGGCACCCTAAAATTGACAAATTATTCATGCTTTCCCTTCAACGTATTTCTCCACTAACTTCCTTAGAACCTGTTCACATTTTGCAATTTTTTATTGCTGTAAATAAATTAGCCAGTTTGTAGTATTTGTTCAGAGGACAGTTTGTTAAAAGCCACTGCCATCAAGTGTGAAGAATTTGTATTACAGTTACTCCGTGAGGAGATTATGTCCTTAGAAGGTGGTACCTTTTTGGGTTTTAAATGCCAGGTGATTCAGCCTCTGTTCTCCACGTGCGTTAAGTGCCAGTGTGAACGCGACTTTATTTTTAGATTTCAAAAACCCGGCGAGCCAATGTGTGAATTTGTAGATTCTATTTGTGCATATCACAATGCTTTGTTGTATGCAAATGAGCGAAAAAGAATTAGTCAGTGTCATCATTGACAATTTGGCCCCCCATCTACATGCGTAATGCACGTTCGTTTCTATGCCATGTAATTTTCATGATCTGTGCCAGCTGGCAGTCGAGATTCAAGGTCGCCTTGTGGCTTCCAGTGAATATCGTGCTTGTTTCCCCCCTCCCATGCGAGCCGACCAATATGGCAACTCCGCGCCGCCCAGCTGCTTTTGCAATATACAGAACGTCGAGCAACGCTGTTCTCTGGTGTGTTGCAGTAAATGCACTGCTCTAGGTCATGCAGCCAGAAACTGTCAGCTTAGCAAGAGTTCTATGTTAGAGAGGAAATGTTTTCGTTGCGGCGAACTTGGGCACCTGTGTAGTTCCTGCCAAAAGACAGGAAACAAAATGTGACTGGAAAGGGGAGTGGCCCTTCCAGTAGCATCAAAAATAAAGTCCCACGCACTGTCAGGAAGTGTACAGTGTTGATCACTTGTGGGAGCCAAATTTTTCTGCCTTGGTTGACACTGGGGCTACCCATTGAGTTGTGAGTGATTCCTTTTTAAATAAACTGCTGGATTCCAAGAACGTTTTCAAGGGGTGTGTCAGTTGTATTTCCGAGAAACGTTTGTATATCGCTATTGGCGACATCGTTAAGAGTAACGTAGTGGTGAACCTACATTTTAAGATTGGTAGGTTTTCTTTGACGTTTCCGTTTTGGGTTTTTTCTCATCTGTCACACGTGATTTTAGGCCTAGAATTTTTAGGTAAGACTAGTGTGTCGTTAACATTGACAAGTTGTATTTGTCATTTGGGTTCGCTCCAAACATCAGGATGTGATTGCAGGTCGACGCAGTTCCAGAGGCGTTTTCTCCTTTGTTGGATGGCAATAGTTCTGCCAATGAATTTTGTGTGTTTGAATAAATTAGGAGAAGAATTTAACGATGTCATCTCTCCACGCATAGGAAAGTGTGACGTTCTCCCTTACAAGTTTTCGCTGAAAGACGACATCCCAGTCCGGAACCATCATTTCAAATGCCCCCTCCCAAGCTCCAAGCATTCAGAGAAAACATTCAGAAACTGTTAGAAGCAGGTGTGATAGTCGCTTCTACCGGGATTCTTGGTGCATAAAAAGGATGGTGACTAATACCGATTGGTAGAGACCTGAAAAAATAGGTGTTATTTTTCCCAAAAACATGTGTTATTTTTTTGAAAAATAGGTGTTATTTTTGTCAAAAATAGCTGTTATTTTCTTGCTACAAAAATGCAGGTTTCTGCATGAGAATTGCTTAATTTTTCCATGTTCTCTTTATAAAGACGTACATAATTTGAGAAAATCACTTTATTCGTAAAACATGAAATTAGCAGTGTTATTCCCATTGAAAAGCAGTGTTTTTTAACTATTGTTATTTCCTTGCAAAATACCTAATCCCAGAGAAAATACAGCCACACTTTTAAGACAAAACCACTAGTTTCCTTTATCAACAGACAACATTGAAAACCATTTCCTCTTTTTGTTAATTAAGATTTTGTATTCTGACACACCTGGAACAACGGTCACAATGCACTGGCAAGGACATACTGTTGCATGAAAAGACTAATGTGAACAATTTATACACAATAATAAAAATACTTAAAAAAAAAAAAAGTCCCCTATACGAACAGAAAAAAAAATTTAGGGAAATCTACCTTTTTGTATTTAACTATCTGTAATTTCAACACCTGATTTTTTTGTTAGGCCGGCTAACAAAACTTTTCTTTGGGTAATTATCCAGAGTAATGGCTTTTCTGAAGAAAATATCCTAGACCAACAAAAGTAGCATTAATGGGTTCTGCACAGCTTACCTTGTTAATATTCAGCAGGGCGTAATGTTAAAATAAGTAGAACGTATTAAATAAAATAGTTAAAAGTACGAGCAGTTCGCCGCTTCGTTTACGTCGGACGCCATGATTTTTGGTGAAGTAATGCATTAGTAACTTGAAAAAATGAGCATCGTGCCACCTTATTGGTTGTGATCTGTAAAAGTCATCGTCATGGAATTTTACGTGGAAGTTGAGATGCCATTAGTTGCATTTGAGACGCAAGACAGTGAGGTTGTGTAGTTGCGGGCCTGAGTTGTGATGTCTGAATCCGATTGTGCAAAGGCTTGTGATTTAAGAATGGAGGGTGGAAGAACGAGTGCTTCTGTGCGTAATATTCGCCTATGTGGCGGGTGTTACTTGGATGTTTTAGTAGTGGATTGTGGTGTTTTGTCGATTGAGGTATGCACGGCAGTTGAATGGGTCAAGGACAATGGAATTGTACCCGCCGCCTACCTAGGTGAGTTGATTCATAGACTTCCGGTGTGTTTAACTGTTACTTTAAAACCCTAAAATCCTACATTAGATTAAAATTCTAAAATACCTAGGTCAGTTTAAAACCCTACTATCCTAGGTTAGTTTAAAACCCTACTATCCTAAGTTAGTTTAAAACCGTACTATCCTAGGTTAGATTAACACCCTACAAACCCAGGTAAAATTAAAACCTTACAATCCTAGCTTAGTTTAAAACCCAAGAATCCTAGGTTAGTTTAAAATGTAAAATAGTGATTCACTCATTGTGGGGTTAGGTTCTGTTAGGTTAAGTGGGCACATATTACTAAATTAGTCATACGTTAATGCCCCTAGTATATTCGTGTTCTGCATAATTAGTAGATACCACTTTTCGGGAGGAGCTGGGGGGG
>NQII01003998.1:105436-201937 GCA_002778355.1 Clitarchus hookeri
ACTACTCTGGATAATTACCGAATAATACAAGATTAAAATACGCGATAATTCAATTTACAAATATATTCTTAGTAAATAAATGCATAAAAACATTTTTGACCGCCGCAACACTTTGTAAATAATTGTTGGATAAAACGTGAAGATGCTATGAATGTAAACAAACTCAGCAAGCTAGTTGGCGCAAATTCCATAGATAACGAACATGGTGCTTGGTAGATGTGAACACTACAACGGCGGTGTTTCCTAGTGAGCAAATAAACTTTTGCACGGCCATGCACTAGAATGTTAATTCAAAGTGACGCATCATCACTTGTGGTCATGTTATTTATGACCAAAAACACACGTTACGGAAAGTAAAACATGTTTTCGTTTATGGTGATAAATCGAAGAAATTTACTGACCAACTTTGCATGCATTCGTATTTGAATATGCAAAAACACACAAAATTCGTCGTAAGAAGCAACTATGCGACATAAAACAATAATTCGCGAAAATAGTACAGGGTTTTGTATAATTCGAGAATTACAGCTATAATTCTCATAAACAGTAGTTTATCGCCTTTTAGGTGTAAATTCGCATTAATGGCATATTCAGGTCTCTACAGCAGTAATGAAAATTTCATCTTAACTTGTGCGCTAATTTACCTTCTGATTTCCTGTCAAATATTCTCTAGCTGCGAGTATTCTATGGTCAAAGCCATATAATAATTCCCGCTACCTTAACAGTAACATTTTTGTTTGGTGGTTATTAATTATATTTTTCAACTGTGTACGTGAGAAAAATTGATGGAACGGGTGTGTCGTTAAAAGAAAGCTACAAAATGTGATCCACGAATTATCGACACTCAAGACATTCAAAATTTTCAACATGCAAAAATAACTTAGTTGCTGCAACGAAGATGGCGGACGTTTGGTAAACAGTGGGACAAGTATTACTAACCTCAACCACAAAACGTGATATAAACATTCATTGCGTGTCGGTGTGCATTTTGTTTGCCATATTTAGTAAGCAAAGCAACAAAACAGATCATTGTGTAACACTCATTCTGCGAATATAGGTTTTGTTTCAAGTAAAGGTCGGTGTAAATTTTCAAAATAGCTTTATTTGAAGTAAAACGGAAAAATTGTTTTATTCGCACTAAAATGCTAAATTTTGCATTATTTTTTGTTTTATCGCAAATGCTTTTTTTTCAGGTCTCTACTGATTGGTGGTTGACCATTTCCTAGAGTGTGTTTTCCATCTTAGATTTGAACGACAGTTTCCATCAGTGTTTACTTGATCCCTTGTGTAGGAAATACACGGCCTTCAGTACACCTTGGAGCCAATACGAGTTTACTCGTATTCTTATGGGCTTCAAATTTGGTATTCAAGCCTTGTCACGTGTGTCAGATTTTATTTTGTCCGAATTTTAAGTTCAAATTTGTCTTTAATTATATTTATGACTCCAGTAATTGAGCCCCACACAATTCTAAACAAGGTAGAGACACTTGTTTCAGAGGAGCTACCCGTGCCTTAGCCATTACCAGATGTACACACACGTTCCCTTCAGTGTTCGTACTCCTCAGATACATACAAATGCTGCGTAGGCTCTCTCAGAGACATCGGACAATCATGTAATTCCCCACTGACCTTATCAGGGCATATGAAACGTAGCAAGCTAAGGGTTTCAATTTCAGTCAGGCCATCCATTAATTGATTCCACGTTGCCTGAGTTGACTGGGGTAAGGGGTCATCCCAATTCAGTCCTTGAATCCACAACCATTGCATTAGAATTTTGGCCCACTCAGTTAAAGGAGCAAGTCAACCCTTAGGACCATATAAGAATGCAATCTGCAAAAGGACAAAGCGTTTGGTGGGACTACCAGATTGGACCCGTAGGTGATACGAGAAAGAGTCCTTCACTGGATTCCAGTAAAGACTAAGGATGTTCACAACAGGACCTGATGAGAAGTCTAGCATCCTAGGACATTCACAATGGATTGCAGGCACATTACTGAGGAGCTGAGGCTCATTACTCGACCATTTCCAAAGCTCAAACCCACCCCGCGTGTAAAAGTTTTACAAGCTGAATTTTCAACAAATTAGCTTCATCTAACGACATTGCGCTTGTGATGATATCATCCACGCATATGTGGTTCTCAAGAGCAATGGCAACTAGTTGATTTTCATCATCTTCATCAGACGCCAACTGATGAAACATACGAATTGCCAAGAATGGAGATGGTGTGAGGCCATAGGTTACTGTATTCAGTTGATAAACTGTAAGGGGTAGTGATGGGTCCTCACGCCACAGAATGAGCTGACATGGTCGGTCAGCCTCATAGACTAAAACGTGGTGGTACATTTGCTTAATGTCGCATGAAAAAACTACACCGTAGAGCCTAAATCTCTGAATTACGTCACTGATGTCATTCTGAAGTTTAGGACCTGGGAGTAAAATGTCATTGGAGGTCTGTGTGCAGCCATCAAAAGCTACCCTCAATTTGGTCATAGAGCTAGATGTTTTGAGCACCCCATAATGAGGGATAAAACACTCTGTGGTTTATCTGCCACTATTCTGTTTGCAAAAGGGGGTATACGACTCCATATGACCTACCTGAACATAGCCAGACATGAACTCTGTATATATAGTCTTCATCTCAGGTGCGAATTAAGTTTCCTTTCTAACAAATAGAATCTACGTTTGGCAATTTTGTACGAATCCCCAAGAGTTTGGGCCTCTGGTTTAAAGGGAAGAGAAACATTGTATCTCCCAGTTTCTACTAGTGTGCGAGTATCCTTGAAGTGTTTTTCACAATACTCGTCTTCAGGTAGCTTTGCATTGACCTGAGGAAAGCAGTCTCCCAGAATTGTTTGAGGATGACATCAAACAAGCTCTTTGCACCAACAAACAGAGATACCAAACCCTGCTCTGTATATGTACAGCACTCAGGGTATTCCCTCAATAACACCCATACCAACTTGGACTCCAATAGTACAGGCATGTGTTGTCCTAACTCTGACTGTCCACTCATACCAATACGAGCACAGACGTCAGCACCCAAAAGTATATCGATGGGAGCAGGTTTATCGAAGTGAGGGTCTGCCACAGGAAGGGAACTCAACTGAGCATGAACACAGGAATCAACACACACGGCAGGTTACTAGTAATCTTGGACACAACAAAGAGTGAGTGAGAGAAGGTACACTGAGGTTCCATTGATGACTGAACCTGACAGGTTATTTACTTCAAGCTGATAGCACCATGACAAAGGCCCACGACCCTTTCACCGGCTTTGTGTAAGGACAATGAGAGGATTTCCGCAGATGCTTCAGAGATAAAAGATGCTTGCGCTGCACTGTCCAGCAAACGTTGCATGGCATGAGGCTTATTGTCCGCATCGTCAACCTTCACCAAGGCTGTAGAAAGTAACACTGATATGCATTCCCGAGCCGAAACACCAGCGAACGTTTCGCCTGGAAGTTGTGTGGGGTCCAACGTTTTGTCTTGGGAAATTGAAGATACAGTACGCTTATCTATGTAGAGCAGGGTATGATGCTTTTGCTGACACTGATAACAGGTGCAAGTAGAGACACATGTTACTAGCCTACGGGTTGTCCCAAGGCAATTGAAACATAATTTTTTGTTACGAGCTATTTGTTGTATGTGTGTAAGTGAGGCATCAATGAATTTAGGACACTAGTACACAGAATGGATGGCTTGCTGACACACTGCACAAGATCTTGTTTTAGGTTCTGAACTGGTAATAAATACTTCGTCAGCAATGGTTTCCGAGACATGTTATTTGCACTAACCTTATTTCCTACATCAAGAGCACAATCCATTGTTAATACTCTAGACTGAACAAAATCTATGAGTTCAGAAACCTTAGGAATTGTGTCAGTGTTGCTTGTACGTGAGTTTTCGAACTTTGTGAGCATACACACATCCAACTTGCGCATCAAAACAGTGACCAGAACAGGATTATTGTTTGTGACATCATGGCCTAAGCCTTCCAGAGCACGAGCGTTCTCATTGAAGGTGTTGACAAACTATTTGACTGATTGAAGATTTGCCGAGTTGACAGCAGGCAGGTCCAGAATTATGTTTATGTATAGGGTAGTGAGTTTCCTGATGTTCTGGAACTGGGATATGAGAAGTTCTCAAACTACTGTGTAGTTTTCAGTTGTAATCGGTAGATTGTTTACTAACTGTAAAGCTTCTCCCTTGAGGCATCCCAACAAATACTGGAATTTCTCAATATCGACTAATTCCAGATTGTTATGAATTGTCATCTGGTACAGTTGGGAGAACATGGGCCATTAGTCTCACTGACCTGAAAAAAATGGCAAATTAATTTTCGGCGGACGTACATTTGCAGACGGGGTGGCAAGAGAAGATGTGGAAGAAGCTTGTACAACATGAGGGGACAGAAATGAGGTTATGAGACACTGTATGTCAGACAACTGGGAAAACAAGGACTCGTGCTTTGCGGTAAACATACTTTAGTCCAAATCCTCTAAGGAGTCCGTTTGCAAAAGTTTGTTGCTCACAGTGTTTACTGCACCTTCAACAGCATTGAGTTGTGAACTAAACGCATTCACTTTGTAAACAACATTCAGCGTGACTTCTGGGTGCTTGTACCCTATCATTTATGTGTTTAAGCTTACTTTCTTGAAGCTTGAACTTAAGCAAAAATATCACAAACCCCATGGCTAGGATTACAATATCAAACAAAATAACGGCTAAAAGTAAGGAAACAAATATAATACACGTGATCTGTAAAATGACAGATGAGCTAATAAGTTATGTAGATGTTTCTGATGCAACATAAATATATTTGCGAAAACACTCCTCAACACACAGGGAAGAAACAACATACAGGCATGTAATTACTCACCCACGTGCCACAAATTCAACGAACGAGAGACAATGGTAACACCAAACCTTACGTTTTCAAAAAAAAATATCACAAAAACTGAAAATTTAATTACATAATAATGAAGAGCAGTGATTATCTAAGGATGCATGAGTTGTGAGAGTGGATTCAGGGTGGTGGCACGGTCACTTCACACATGTGGTACACTTTACATTTACGGCGCGCACGTAAAAACAAACGAAACTTTATCGCAGTTACAAATCAAAATCTCTGGATACAAAATCTGATCACGGAGGACCAAATGTTGCAAGATTTGATTGATAAGCACTTGAGAAAGAAGGATAACGATGGACACTTGTGATACGCAAACTTTACCACCTCGCCATTTTGGTATTCACTGCTCCTCCTGGGAATGCTGCTGGACTACTTGCGAAATACTTGATACATGCACGTTGCGCACTGTATAGTTCCAAGCCAACACAAACAATATGGTACATGAGAAAATACATCATACTTTGACTGTAATTCTGCTACTTCTTCTGCAGATATTTTGTGATGGAAGAAATTTTATCTGGGTGATGTCCCACCACCAAGAAGTATAGCACTACATCCTGCCAGTCAGCCAGGGTGTTTTTCCACCAACCCTTGTATAACTTCACCACATTGCTCCAAGCGATACTTCAGACGACGTGAGGGCACCGGACAAGTTCTTTCACCAGTATTGACATATTTTCAGTGAGTATTTAAATGAACTGTAACCAATGCCGAAAATAAGCCCAAGAACAAAATAAAGAAACCGTAAACCAGACAAATCCCAGATAATGAACAACAAACAACTAGGAACTACAGGAAACCCTAGCAGTCAATAGAATGTAACAAACTAAGACAAGAAAATTGATGAACCCTCACCACAAACAACACAACAAACTGAAATAATAAATCAAACAAAAAGAAAAAACATCAGAGGACACAGTGCAACAATTAAAACAAAAATTCAAAGGAATGCTAATTTAAGACAACACATTTATAAAAAACACAAATCTGGAAAAATTTATTTCCTCGTCTGATTTTCAGTTTCTTTATTTTGGTCTCAGGCTTATTTTTTGCAATAGATACAGTCTATTTCCATATTCGCAGAAATCCTGAAACCACACTGACATTAACTTTTAAAGATAGTATAGACATAGTTTGACTTCCAGCTTGTAACAAACTGTGATTTAAGAATTCTCTTGAAGGAGGGCTACCTTAGTTATTGGGCATACAGATAGTGTACGGACGTGTTGGGTAGCTTGGGCCTGCATGTAATAACGTGCTTTTTGGTAAACAGGAGCATTCTCTGTAAAGTAGAAACATCCCACCCCTAAGAGTTGCAGATCCCCACTAGCCAAGATTATGACATCATGTAACTTAAAAAATTATAATTCAAGCTCTTACAGCACATGATGAAGTGACTAGACCGGCAACACTACCAGAAGGTAGTTGGGAGTGACTTGAGTGCTCTCACCTGGTCCCAGCTCCAGAACTTGATATTGGTGACGCCCTTTGTGCGTTGATATTCCTCAAGGGGTGGCTCCACCAACACCACATCAAATTTGTCAAGTTCCTTCATGTCAAATGTCTCCAGGTCTGCTTTCAAGTACATAGGGGCAGTGGCAGTCTTCGCTATCAAGTCATCCTGTGACAGAAAGTTGCATGTGTCACTAATAAAAAGGATCAAAATAGAAATAGCTCTCTTTTATAAACAAATTTAAAAAATAAGTGTAAAACTCAAAGTCAAAATTTTTTAAAGTTTTAACAGAATATAGCACTTAGTTCAGTACACTAGACTAGGCTTTAACACCTCCCTTATAAGATCCTGGTGTCTGATGATAAGCCTGTAAGATGCACTTCCTACCAATGTTTCCCTCCCAAACTATTGGCTTTTCGGAAAATAATAGCAGATTTGGAGAGGCAGGGAATCATCCGTAGGAGTATGTCGCCTAGTGTGCCTCCTTTGTTTTTAGTCAAAAAGAAAGAACCGGGGAAGTACAGGTTAGTTACGGACTATCCGCTTTTAAACGAAGGGAATAGGTTGATACCTTCCCCATGCCAAATATCAAGATCTTTTTCCAATATCTGTTTCAAGCAACTTATTTCACTGTGTTCAATCTAAATTTAGCCTTTTGCCAGTGCATCCTCGAGGAAAGTAGCAAAGGATATACAGAGTTTGTTACACCATGGGGCCACTTCGAGTAAATTTTGGGGGTCAGTGCTTGTAGATCCTGAACAGACTATTGAAAGATTACCAATTAAAATTTGTAGTTTAGTTTTTGGATGATATTTGTGTATTTCCTAACTCGTTTGATGAACAAATGAGCATGTGCAGTAGGGTGGGTCATTATTTTTATTTTTCGATATTGTAAAGGGCACAGCAATTGAAAGGTGCTAAATGGTGTTGGTAATCCTTACGTAAAATTTTATTAAGTTCTATTGAGTTTTATTGCCTCCAGATTGTGATCAAAGATTTAAAAAAAAATTGTTTTTCAAGGTTTTTTCTTAATAAAAAAATAATAATATAGAAATACTTTATACAAGTGATTAACATCGAATTGAATGAAAAATATACTTTGTTTTACTAATACTAAGCAGGAAGGTGTGGAGAGGAGTGGGAGGGCGGATTAGACGTGACAAGTTACACGCAATTTGAGACAATAACAACCAGTGTCGCCCGTCGCTAACTAGAGTGTGGTTGTTTGTTTTGTGTTTTCTTGTGCATTTTAACCATGAATCATACTCGTATCAATTGGAAATGTGCATTGTTCGGTGATATATGTTATTTAAAAGACAATGTGTTACCAACGTATGAAGAAATCATGAAGTGTTATGAGTGGACCTGACACAAGCTAAAACATGAGAGGGAATCTAAAAAAGAACCTACTTATAAAGAAATAGAGACTATTGTACTTGCACAACTTATAGAAATATGGACTAAAGTTTCTATTCCTACAGTAGAACAAAAACAAGTGAAAGCAATGTTAAAGGCATATCATTTAAAGGGCAAAAACCTCCTCAAGTCTCACCCAAAAATACCGCAAAACAAGTTGGAAGAGTTTCGTCTTGGAAGTAAAACTTTGTTTGATATTTCGGCTTGCAAGTGTCGGGATATTTCTAAATGTACCTGCCCTAAGCAGAAAAAAATACCTGTAAGAGAACAAAGCTTCATAGTTGACCAACGAACGACTATAAAAATTTTGATAGGGGGCATAGATGTTGTCACAACAAGCTTAATTACAAAAGCACTGTAAAGAAAGCTATTGCGACGAAAATCTCTGAGTAAACGTCAAAAAGTAGTCGAAAAATGTACAGAGGAGCTCGGCAGCACATCAGAATGTAGCCAGTCTGATTGTAAAGACCAAACCCAACTTCAGTTGCGACCTTCAAATGCTAAACCGTATAGTAATTCCAATTTGCCAGTTGATTATGGTTTACTGTCAAAAACATGCGATAGATATGGAGTGTCAGATAGGGCAGGGGCAGCCATCACATCGGCAGTTCTTCAAGCGTCTAATTCTCAAGTTATAGACAAAAGTAAGCTGCGTCGAGAACGGAAAAAAAAATAAAAAAGGTATAGTTGCACAACAAAGAGTTTTACAAATACCTGCATTGTACTTCGACGGATGAAAAGACAAAACTTTGATTATATCTGGAAAAAGTGGGAAAAAATACAGGCAAAGCATAATTGAAGAGCACATATCTTTGATTAAGGAACCTGAATCGAAGTTCTTGGGTTACATCGCATCTACTTCTAGCAGTGCGAAAAACATAGAACAAGCAATTGCCGACTTTTTCTTGAAAGCAGATATATCTATAGGATCTTTGATGGCAATTGGGTGTGATGGAACCAATGTGAATGTAGGCAAATACGGCGGTATTTTAAGGTTACTTGAAAAAAGATTGGATAAACCTTGCAGTGGATTATATGCTTATTACATATGAATGAACTACCATTCAGACATCGATTTCAACACACTGATGGTAGTACATCCGGACCGTAGACATTTCCAGGGACTATTGGGAAAGAAATCGAAAACTGAGAAAAAAGAGACCAGTAATTCAGTTTGAACCTATTGCCACGGACTTACTAGAGCTTTCTGCTGAAGATATTAGTATCAACCAGTAATATTTGTACAGAATAGTCGAAGCGGTTTCAACAGGTATATTTACTAATCATTTAGGGAACAAATCACCAGGCAAAATGTCCCATGCCTGATGGCTAACGTGTGCCAACAGAATTCTCCGTCTGTATGTTACAGTGGACGCTCCCTCTGAAAACCTAGCTACCCTTGCAACCTATATTGTCAAGGCTTACGCTCCGGTATGGTTTTCTGTCAAATCCCACCCCAGCTGTAAAGATGGAGCACGACACTTATTCAAATTCATCGAGCAAACCCGATATTTATCAACAACTTTGAAAGCAGTTGTCGACCCAGTCGTTCAAAGAAATAGCTATTTCGCACACCTAGAAAATTTATTGCTTGCAATGCTGACCAACCCCCAACCGCACATTCGTGAATTAGCAGCCCGTCGACTTCTGAAAGCCAGGACCACAACAAATAGCTTGCGACTGTTTCAGCTACCAAAATTGAACTTTGATGCATCATTATATTACGACCTTTTGGATTGGCAGGAAAATATTACTGAACCGCCAATATTAAAACATGTGAGAAAGAAGAACTGTTGTTTATCGAACAAAAAGGAGAAGGAGAACTGCCTTTATTGCATCTACCATGTCGTACGCAAGCCGTCGAAAGAGCAGTCAAAGCTGTGACTGAGGCTTCAATCACTTTATGTGATAAAAGTGAGAGAGAAGGCTTCATAAAAGCCCAAATAGAGTCATGAAAAGAAATACCGAAGTTCAATAGCAAGAAAGATTTTGCTGTTATTTAACCTTTTATTGTAATAATTATTTGTGTAATGCTTTAAAAATTTTTTTTCTATTTATATCTTTATTAAACATTTACTAAACTAACGATCTCAGTATTTTCATTTTTTACATATTGTTGACTGGAGTGATTTCCTATACCATACTATGAGACCTTTCTTGATGACTTTTTTTGACTATTTTGAGATGGATCCAGAGGCAGAAGACGAATTCCGATTGCTATCGAACTTTATATACTATTTGAAGACATCGTTTGGCACCGTTTTCTAACTGTGCCCGATGAAAAAGTGTTTTTTTTTTCCCCCGTTCAAAAGTGACCCACCATAATGTGCAGCAGGTACTGATGAAACTTCGTTCTGCCGGGTTTACTGTGAACCCAGAAAAGGTTATCTGGGCTAAGAAGCAGATCAAGATTTCGATTTCATAGTGATGAAGGGAAAATTAATTATGGATTCGGGTAAAAAAAAACCCCTATTGTGAACCTTTCTCCTCCAAAGAATGTTAAGGAGGTGATAAGATTTTTAGGCACGATTGGGTATTTTTCCAAATTTATTCGAATTATAAGGTGCTGTGTGCACCATTGAATAATTTAAAGAGGAAACATGTAGACTTTTGTTGGGGAGCTGACCCCCAAAAAAGTTTCCAAGTGTTAAAGTATGCTATTTCTCACCCTCCTGTGCTGAAGCTACCGAATTTTGAGGAGCGCTTTGTATTGCAAGTTGATGCCAGCAATATTAGCGTTAGATGCAGTGTTGCTACAGGGTTGAGAAGGAGAGTTAAAACCTATAGCGTGCACGAGCAAGACCTTGTCTCAGAGTGAACAAGGCTACAGTGTGTATGAGAAAGAAGACTTGGCATGTGTGTTTGGAGATGAGAAGTTTGCTTCCTATCTGGAAAATTCAGAGTTTTGACCTGATGACCTACAATCAGGCGTTAACCTGGTTTTTTTTGAATCTGCATCAATTGGGTAAGTTAGGACGTTGGATTATGCTGCTGACACGCTTCAGATTTAAAATAGTCCTCGTGGAAGGGAAGACGAGTTGTGTAGCCGATGCATTTTCCCGCATTTATGACCCAGCGGAATTCGAAGTTGTGCAATGTGCTTCATTTGATACCACAGTAATTTGTGAATATCCGGAAATGGCAGGAAGAGGATAAGGAGGGAAGATATCTACGAGAAGATCGAGAAATGGGAGGTGTGTAACTACCACATTATTAAAGGAGTGATTCACTTAATTGAGAAACCTGGAAAAGAAAAGGTATGGGTACCAGCTACGATCATACTTATGATATTGCAGTATTTTTATGATGCGCCAGTGGAGGCACACATAGGACACAGGAAAACTGAACTTAAAATTAGGAAATAGTTTTACTGGCCCTCCATGCACATCAATATTGTTGCAAATTTGAGCAAATATCATGTGTGTCAGTATGCGAAGCAATCACTAAACTTGAAGATGGGAAAGTACTCTGTGGAGATGTCTATGAGACCTTGGCAGAGCGTTTACATTGATTTCTTTGGACCCTTGCCACATTCTAGAATAGGGAACAATTGTTTGTTGATTTTGGTGGACGGTTTTACTAGGTTTTCGGTCCTTAAACCTACGCGAGATAAGGTGTCTGCTATCTCTGGCAAGTTGGAAAATGAGTTTTTAAGGTGTTTGGAAGCCCTGAGTTGCTTATTTCTTATAACGCCTGCTACTTTACTGGAAAAGTTATGCAAGACATGTCCGTACTACCCTTCCCAAATTTGGTGGAAGATTGAATAAATTGGTGAAGGGTGCTCTCACAATTTATCATCATGAAAAACAAAGGAAATGGGATGAACAAACAGCACTTTTGAATGTGGCAATGAATGTGGTCCCACATGACGCTACTGGTAATTCACAAGCCCTAGTAATGTTTGGACGCAAGACTCCTCATCCCTTGTTGAGTGTTTGGGACGTAAATCTATCAGAGTTGAATGATGGAAACATAAGGTCGCACTATGAGGTCTGGAGAGAAGCCTACCTCTCTCTCCTGAAGGCACACCAAAAAATGTCCAATCAATATTATAAGAATCGTATCCCTTGTAACATCCATGTAGGTGATTTGATTGTGTGTAGGAAGGTAGTAAAAAGTTGCATTTTGTGTCAGAGAAGTTATTGCTACCTCATGATAGACCATACAGGGCGCAGTCTTTCCTCACACCTGCGACTGTGAATCTGGTAGGTCCTGAAAGTAATTTTGTTGTGAGGAAGGCCCATGTGTCTTCAGTGAGATTGTACACGGCTAGAGTTCATCTTGAGGCAATTCCTTTTTTACAGTCCCTGGAGCATGGGCTTGGGGGCAACTGCGATCTAGTGTGTAAGTGTGATTCTCACCTTGTGTTGCGTCAGTGTTAACTGTTTCTTATAGTGTCTTAGGTTTGATTATGGGGAAGTTTTTGATTTTTGGTTTCGTAAATGTTTATTTTTGTAACTGTATGTTATTGTAGTTTGGTAAGTAGTTACCATCAAACCATGCGAAGGGGATCCGAGTTTTGCCAAAGCCATTTTTTTGTGCTGGTTTTGTTTTCTTTTGATTGTGATGTGTTTTCAGGGGGGAGACAGTGATGTGCATGTTACCATGCATGCCACACGTTGGTAGTTTTGGTTGTAATGTTTACAGATCCAGCGAGGCGAGGGTCATTAGTACACCTTGTGGCCGGTAGGGGTAGGGGTAAGTCAAAGTGGAATATCTTCCAGGTTGAATTAATTAATTGTTTTAGTGCTTTGGACTGGCGTGTGACCGACTGTGGGACTGACAACCATTTTTACATTGAGGCGGTAGCGAGTGACCTGTCAAACGAAGTGGACAGTATCTCCTGCACCGTGCGGACTTAGCAATACACAGTGTGCAGAAAATGGAACGTGTTGAAGCGGCAGGTAAACTGGCGTCTTTTACCGCCAGTTTGGTAGTTAACTCTGGAGTAAGAGTTGTAGCTTGTGCGATTCCTCGATTTTTAAGCGTGAACACTTAAGAAATTGCTAAGTAAACAAATGTGGTGTACAATTCGCCCTGGGGTATGAAGCTGGCTGTGTTTAGTTTAGCAATGGCTAACGAAAAATGACATTGAAATATCCAAATGAGAGTAATTTCATGCCACGCTACTGGGACGACTAAATGTTCACCGTTTGGAAATGTGAGTGCCACATTGTCTATGTAAATATGATCTACAAGTGTCCAACAGGTTGGGCAAGTCAGCAGCTTTAGGTATCTGAGGTAGTCGTACTGGTCTCTAAGGTAATATCTGCAAGTTTCTCCTGCTTCTGCTGCATGTTTCTTTACTCTGTACGGTGTTTTGAATTTCAACTTGGCCATTCTCGCTCAATCAGTGACAGGTCGGGGTAAAGAATCATAACTTCATATAGGTAAAGACATACAAAATTGTGATGACAAAAAAACTAGAGTAATGTGGTAGAAGTTGGGAGTAGTTGTAAACTCTAGAAGGAAGTGTGATAGTATTTTTATAATTGCATTCTAGTTTAAACATTTTAATGGTTAAAGTAAATTTTAAGCCACTGTGTGACAGTAGGGATTTGATACTGAAATATCTGTGTGATCACTCTTTGTTCAGTGATAGATTTGTATTGTAGAACTCGCATTATGGCTAAGATTTTTTTTCTATTGCGAGTAGTTAAAAAAAAATTGTGAGCCACAATATGAAATTAAATATATAGTATAGTGTTATTATTATTATTAGTATTATTATCTCTGTGAAGTAGGTAGCTTATATAAATTATGGTGGCACGATAACGAGAATATACTAGCACATATACCCACCATATTTAGTAAAGTAACAGATAACAGAGAAATAATTAATTCCTAACAAGGTAAACACTATTTTGAAGCACTATTGACATTACATAGACACATGACAAAGAAAAACATATACAAGTACAAATAAAAAAACCTTACCAGAAGCAGTTAGAGTGACCCTAGACTGTAACAGAACAGAAACATACATAGATACACCTGCACTTTGTATGTATGTTCAACGAGTAAAACCTTACATCAATTCTCTCCCTGCATGAAATAAAAATCAACATATAACGGAAATTGAAATGGAGCGAAAATGTATTCAGGAAAGTAATCAGAAGAGTTGCAGTTTAACTACAGAACAATTAATAGGGATGCTGCCCGCAACTAATTGTTATATGTACAAGACCAGCCATCTTTCGTTAGCAGACACTCGTATACTGAATAAATAAAAGTTTTATATTATTGGGTGCCTTTCATGAATCGAGATCTCAACTAAAAATAGGTACTTAGTTAGTTCTTAATACAATCCTTCTTCTGGGAAAATCACAAAACACGACGTAGCTCAGTGTGATCAAAGCAAAAGCGATCTCATTTAACCACTGGGTAAAATGTCAAACTTAACTTCCATTCTTTGATTTTTAAATATGCCCAAGAAAGTTATGCAGTGAAATTTTATAGGCATTACTTTTAAATGTGATAACCAATGTTACATCAATCATATTACAATTAAGGCAGGCATGCATATACAAGGACACTAAAAAAATAAATAAAGGTAGAACACTTTAATTTACAAGTTTATAGGGCGGCAATCAAGATAAAGATAAATTTAGATCTCTCACATCCGATGATAGCTGCATTTGCGGCCCGGCCTTTCCAAGCCTAGCCCACATTCCGAAGATGGAAGTCTTGAAGTTGACACATCAAAAATACTAAATTACTTTATATTGTATTTGAGGGCCTCTTCTATGATATTGCCCATGCAAATGCAGACCTAAGACATTTGTTTAGGCATTGCTAACTAACTTTATGTTGGCACAGTATCGTAACAAAAAAGACAAGCTGACGTCTCCAAGCCCTACGTCATGCTGCGTGAGAAGAAATGAGCCTAAAGCGATCTCAAAATCAAAATAATTTTTCAAGCTGAGCTTTTTTAAAAATTTTAATAAGTTCCAAACAGGTAACACAATAAACAAGATACTCATTCCAAAGTGAAATATCAGCTTCACGACATATAAATACCTTTAAAACATTTACAAAAATCACAAATTTCAGTAGGTTTCTAAGTACAGAGTTCTACGAGTCTATGAAAANCGAAATATCAGCTTCACCACATAGAAATACCTTTAAAACATTTACAAAAATCACAAATTTCAGTAGGTTTCTAAGTACAGAGTTCTACGAGTCTATGAAAATAAACCAATATTATTTGTTTAAATATCATGCTTAGCAACCACAAAAAAATTTTAACTGAACGTACAAACATAATTCAAAACAATTATCTTCAAACATAATACTCTGGATCAACTCTTTATTAAAATGAAATATTACCTTCGGGTAAATTTACAAAAATACTAAAAACGTTTATAATAAAGTTATAAACAAAAATTACACTAGATAACTATTTACTTCAATCTATAGTAATGCTATAATATATATTTTTCTATGACGATTGGTATTGTTTAACTCTCATTATAATTACTTATCTAATTGCCAATGCGAGTAGTACAAATTAAAGAACCTCGACACACTGAATTAAATGTAATATTATTTTTATAATGCCTTATCTCTTTTAGGGAAATATAATAGGTGAATGCAATGATATTTTAAGAAGATAAAATGGTAATATATACCATGAATGATACGTTTATCTGGGGTATTCATGCAATAGATTTTATATATTTTAGTATGTCCTGGTGTGAGGTCATAATTTGACCCTTAAATGGATGTACTTACAATTGTAAGGAATGTTAAAATGATACCCTTTTGCCCTTTTTTCAATAAATGCCACTTTTGAAGTACTACTTGGGCTTTTATTTGTTTGCATTCGCTCCAATTACTAAGTCCCTGCAGGGCAATAAAAACTATTTGATTACGCCTTTTGGCATTTAACGTCTGTGCTACCATTTTGTGGATCAACCTTCATCTTTGACCTTGACCCCGGGGACCTTAACCTTGAAAATCCAAAAAATAATTTTAAAAATTCATAAAAAATTTATTTAAAAATTATTGCTGGAAGCCGCCATCTTGGATTTCATATGTTTGCTTTTACAATATCTATGTGATGATAGTGTATTAATTATTGATTTTGCCACCAGACAAGCTGACTATTTAGCTACCAAGTGGCAGCCATATTTGTTTATGTTATTGAAATATAGATTGTGCTGTCGGCACCCTCCATATTGGATTCTAATTTCAACGCCTAAGTTGCGCTAATTTCTTGAATTCGACACCTGCTATCGATCAACCTGTACCGAATGGTGACGAGGTCCATAGCAGCAAAGTACGTGAATTGACATATTTAATTTTTGTTTTATTTTAAACATAAATTTTTTTTACAAGAAATTATTTTTATATAATAGCAGGTAGTTTTTATTGCCAATGCATTAAAAAAGAAATAAAACACAATATATTTTAAAAACTAATTTTACTGGTAATGTACAAAATGAGAAAAAACAATTTAAAAATGTATATACACAGGTGTATTAATTGCAATATTCAGTGTTCACAGCTCGATGTCCATCATCAGCGACCCAGGAATTGAAATGGGCTGGGAAACCCCATCACTTTACATACTACCGTCCATTATGCAGTTTCAGCATTTTCTCGACCAAATACACATCCAGGTAGAGTTTAGACTGGATCTACTCTGCATAGAAACCACCACGGATGGGAACATTATTCAGATCTTCAAGAAAGTAGATCCTCTGAATATGTCCTCTGAATGAAGTAGGTCCTCGTATATGTCGCACACGAAAGAGTTCAGGGCTTCAATTCCCTGTGAACCCTTTCTCGAAGATGCCTTTCTGTTTGGAGATGCACATCAGGTCACCAACCTTGGCTTTAGGCCTGCGAGGATCCCTCCTATTCAGAAAAGAGTACACGGTCCGAAGCAGGGAGTCATCCTTGACGTCTTCAGGCTTCATGCAAGTGGTAGAATGAATTATAGAATTGTACTCGTTAACGAGTTTTGGGAGTATATCCAACCACTTGTAGTTTCCACTCACAGCAAACTGCCTCCACATCTTGCACTTCAGTCACCTGTTGAACTTCTCAACGATAGAAGCTTTGAGATTGCTGTACATGGAATAATGATTTATGTTATGTTTCTTCATCACTGCCTTGAACATTGCATTGTAAAATTCCTTGCTCTAGTCAGTTTGTAGAATAGTTTGGATACATCCTTCGTGCAATAAATCCACCATGGCCTCTGTGACATCGTGTGCATTCTTCAACTTGACAGGCCTGGCCCAGGCAAATTTGCTAAATGCATCAACGTCAATCAACATGTATTTGTAGCATTTGTTGACCCGAGCATATGGTATCATCTTGACGAGGTCGGCTTTAAATAGGTTGTTCATCCTGGAAATCATGACTTTGCAACAACGGTAGTTGCGCCTGGCAACAGCATGCAGTTAATAGAGATTCCCAACTGACTCATTGTATGTAGCCTCCCTCCTTCTGCTATTCGATGATTGAAATTATCTTGTTAGTGTGGGAGTAATTTCCACCCCTTTGCAAAGCGACCAGTAGTTGCAGCCTATTGATCAGCTCGTTCGGGTCATCCCAGAATACGTAGTCAATGCTCTTGTCATTGTCTATCTTCGTCAAATCTTCACTGCTTTTCAGTGATAATCCACTGAAGAGGCCTGTGAGAATGTTGATTTTTTGTGATCTTTATCCTTATAAGAACCTGTTTTGAGATTGTTATCTTTGTAAAGTGCATGTGTGCGTTCGAGCAATGTCTTGTATTCCAGCGTTGGATCCTTAAACTCCCTTGGCTCTTTGCAAAATAGAAGTTCGTAAAGACGAGGGGTTCCACACGTCGTGAAATAACCTACTTGGATGATCCCACCTGGCAGAAACGCTAGTTCATCAGCACCGAGGAACCATTTATCATTATACCTGTATACACCATCCATCATATCATTATTACGAAATGTGTACGATGTGTACAATCGTAGGTTCCAGCAAATCAGAGCATTGGGTTTGAGGACTTTCTTCCGTACTCTTCTTGTGTGGCAAATCTGCATCCAATCCATTGTCTCAATCCGTGTGCACATCATTATCACATTTCCGCTTCCTCATAGACTCAGCAGTATAGTCTATTTCGGTCTTAACAACTACGGATGCTCCATCGATCTACATGAGTACATCAAGATGGTGAGTAATGGGCTTAAAAATGTCTTCATTTACAAGGTTGCGCGAAAGTCTGGCTCTCTTAGCGAGCAAATACTTTGAGCAAATCAACTGTACGCTCAATGAGGTCACTAGCAATGTCCGACATCGCACTGACTAAAAATTGTTTACGTTGTCCTCTTTTATAGGTTTAGTCATAGGTCTCTGACAAAAGACTTTCAATCTTGTCCAAGTGTTGCTGCATACATCCAATAAGTTCCTGCTGTGGTATTGAATATCAATTTTTGTGGCGAGATGGGAAATCAAGGCAGCGAATAGCTAACACTAACAAGATAATTTCAATCATCGAATAGCTACACTTATACCGGCTATAAATTGCCGACTTGCACTAGACCAGCTCAGAGGTAGTACACGAGACTGTACAATGGACGCCAATTAATGATGAAATAAAGTCAAGTTCAAGAGTATTTGTTATATACTTTTATTTAACAGTTAAGTGACACATTTCACTTCCGAAGTTCTGAATATGCAGAGTACGAAATGTGCACAGATAAATAGACACGTGCAGAAAAGAGCCATAGTCGTTTACGGATTGTTATGTTTCTAAAATACTGGCCCGAAGAAACAATAAATGCGGTGACCTCCCACACCGGCGTAGAAATAAACTCGTAAGTTCATGTTTGCCGATGTGGGGGTTAGCGTCACGCCCGACGCGGCCTAGGCGAGCAGACAACTGCTCGGTATCATCTGAACTGAGTGGCGACTGACTTCCAACTGCTCTTCGCCGCAGACTGACCTGAAGTGCGACAGTCTTCCAACTGACTTGAAGTGCGACAGCCTTCCAACTGACTTGAAGCACGACAAGCACACGTGTATTTGTGCTGCCTATCACCCCCCTCTCCAGAGATAAGGGCCTAGCGTGGACGCACGCTCTCCACGCGTTATCGAAACTGCGTTGTACAAACTAAAACTGTGCCGTCAACATACAGATAAACAAACTTCTCGTACAAAACTTGTCAACGCAGTCTGAAAAAAGCTAATCTAATGTTGACGCTTAACAAAAACTGAAAACTACCACGTTCGAAACGAAACGGTAAACAGACGCCTGATAAACGTAAAATAGCACACGTACGCCCGATAAACATACTATCACGGAAAAATGAACCACCACGGCTTTAATTTTGAATACCGATAAAAATATTACGAAGCTAGGAAAAACGAACAAAAATGAAACACGTGTATCGGTCCCGAAAATTAAAAATACTGCGTCATTACAACATGTGTGTCATTAATCCTTCCAGGTTTTTCAGTTTCTCTTCATCCTACACAGATGCCACATTTAATCTGTCAGTAATTTGTCTTTCAACACTCGTTACATGCTTGTCCATGGTCATCAAATCATGAACAATCTCTGTCTTCAGATGATCCATCTTCGCCCCAGCTCGGACAGGTAGTTCTGAAAGAATGTGTTTTCTTTGGTCAATATAATGCGCAATTCCAAAATGATACCATCACCAGTTTCAAGAACGAATTGTTTAGTAGCAGTATCTTCAGATAGTTCGGGTTCACCAACATTTTGAATTATTTATCTACCAGCATCACAGGTTCCATCATTTTGCCGTATGAGACAACATCCATTTTCGTCTTTTTCAAGAAGCTACTTTGCCCGAATTTTAAAAATTTATAACTCATTCTCTGTGGCCGACCACGATTTGATTGAATCCCCATCGGTACCTCCCATTATATAGGGGCCAGTCCTAAACGACTGCCAAAAATCCGTACTTTTCTTTCTAGCACAAGGCACACAGACTCTTGAAATCTGATATCATGTCCGTGTTCACATGGTCATACACGTGTCGCAAATTCATATCATCCACGCAAAATAACACCCCAACATTTGCATTGTTGCAGAGCAGCTGTTTGGGCATGTACGTATAAGTCTGGCCAAGGTACATACAGTCCACATTTGCATGCTGTCCCATGCTAAGTGCTCCTGTATACACTTTTGTTTCTCACAGGCAATGTCATTGAAGACAAACACTATATTTGGGAATGTTTTGTTTGGTGGCACGACGGCTTTGTTATAACTGCATGAAAATAACCCACATCATCAACGGCTTGCAGTATGCATGCCAGTCACTGGTATTTTGGTCGTTGGAGCGATTTTGAATATAGGTACATGTTCTCGAACCGAAGGACATTCGATTCTTCCAGCAGGTTCAGTAAAACGCATGTTTTCCCACAGTTTGATGGTCCTGCGATGATGCAGCGTACTGTATTTGGAAATAGGTGTTCCATGTCATGATTTGTGGGAGATAGCTTTATCTTCAACAGTAATGTGTATGGGTAGAGTAACATCTTGCTTGACAATATGTATGTTATCACTACTATTTATGATGAGTGTGGTACTAATTGTGGTGCATGTGGTACTGATTGTGGTGCATGTGGTACTGATTGTGGTGCATGTGGTACTGATTTTGGTGTTAACTATGGTGCATGCAGTGCTAACTTCGGTGTGTACAGTGCTTGCGGTGCGTGCTGTGGTTACAGAGAATAAGTGTTGCAAATTTTTTAATGTCTTTTTAAAGCATCACTCCAAATAAACTGATGTTGACAAAGTTTGCACTGAAATGTCATACTTGAAGTTTTCATCCTGCAGGTAGTTGCTTCATGTCTGCGCAAAGCTGTAAATGCTTTACAGCAGAAGTGACACAAAGGAGATGCATCATTAGTAATTTACGTTTGTACTGTTCCAAGTCTAGAATGATACTTGCACAAAAAAGTATAAAAGCGGCAAATTTATACTTTTCATGCTCAGTTCACTGTGATGCCTCAAAGAGGTCAGATCATAGCTGTAAGCGGGATCGTTGATACACTAATCAACAATCTAACGTTCAAACTCCACATTCCCGGGTACAGGTTCTGCGGACCGGGAATGAAGCTAGCTAAAAGGCTGTCATGCAACGAGACAGGCACCAACGCCCTGGACGAAGCATGCAAGTAGCATGACATCGCCTATTCCCAGCACAAGGATCTTGAAACCAAGCATTTGGCAGACAAGATACTTGCACAGAAGGTCGAAATAAGAAAATAATCAGACGCCGGAATCAGAAAGAAAATTGCGGCCTGGGACATATCCAACATAATGAAAGCCGAAATGAAAATAGGAATGGGCGAAAAGAGCAAGAAAAAGGCACAGATTTAAATTAGAACAGGATGGAAGCAACTGTTCGAGGTCCAAAGGCACAATGCAAATATGGACGCTCATGGAAGCTATCGCTATGAATAAAAAAATGGCCAAGGCCTGTACTTAAGGCCATACCCAGTAGGAGGTGGAAGTATGCAAAAGTGATGCAACAGGAAGAGGCATTAATGAAATCTCTACCAAAACTACTGCTCACAAATGTGAATTTGTAACTATGCACGCAAATTAGAAATACCACATTTAAAGGGAGTCTTTATGAGAGACGAATTGCCACAGAAACCAAAATGTAACGAGTGTGCCATAATCATCCTGGACATGACAGCCGAGCTTAGCATGCACTGGGTAGCATACGTAAAATGTGAAAAATGTGCAGAATACTATGACAGTTTCTGTAATTTGTTTCCTCCACACAAACTGCGGTGGTACCTGAAATAAATCAAGCTGACTTACTACAAGATGAAGCAGATGCAGAACACTTGGAACTGTGGGTAATTGTGTCTTTGCTTCCTAGTTCGTTCCTTTGTAGATGTAATTGTATAAAATGGCTATACAGTGACAGAAAACTATCAGTCATGTTGAGAACACTTACCTTGGCAGGTCATAGCTCCAAGCTGCATGCATTATACATCCCTCCAATTGACCCAGAGGGGGAATGGTGCATAGGCCTTGTCAATTTTCAAACCTACAATGCAATAACAAATACTGATGGAAAAAACTGTTAAGATTTACCTCCTGAAAAGCGGTACTGTCTCCCACAAGCTGACAGTGTCCATTGGGTCTTATGAAATAGATGACATTGCAAGATACATTGAAGATCTGCTGTCCCCTGACACAGACTTCGAATTATGTGGGAATACCAGTTTCATCCGATGCAGCAAAGATGTTGACTTTACGAAAACGGATTCAATCAGAACGATGCTGGAGTTTGAGCCACGCATGTAAGAAGCCGGCAAAACCCATGAATCGTCGCAACCCATAAACATCTTGTCTGTTAATATGATACGAATAAACTGCAATTTAGTGAATGACACATATCTCAACTGCAGGCCGAGCAATAAGCTGCAAGTATTTTTGCCAATGGTCCCTTCAGGTTTTAAACTGGCCGTAGCACCACAAAGAATCATTTACGTTCCAGTTGCGAAAAGCGCACATGAGGGGTCAGGACAGTCATAGACCAGCACGCAGAGTTGGTGAACTTTTGAAATTAAGAAATCACACTACGTCTGCATTTGAGAAGATGGGAATAAGATTTAAGACAGCCAAAAGCAATAAAACAAAGTGTCATGGAAAATCTGCAATCAGTACGCCACACACAGGCCACAAAGGTGTTATTACATTAAAATGAAATTTTCATCTGCAGTTTCGGCTTCAAAAATTATCACCATGGAAGATTACTTAAACATTGACAAGCTATTAGTTTTTGAAGACAGTGTGACGAAGGTGGAAATTCATGCATACCTGTCATTCTTGATTGAACCATACACACTACCATCAGAAGTTGGGATTGCAGTCCAACACCAAGATATCTGCATTCTTCCTTGCCAGTCCTTCCTGGGAATTAGGGGGACTTGGCAAACAAAGACGGAACCAACCCAGCATGAACAAAAATTTTAAGCAATGGAATTCTTCACCTGATCAATTGTTTCACTTATTTCATCAACAGTGTCAAGGTGGACCAGTACAAGATGTGGCCACAACCTCAAAAATAAAAAAATTACCTATCCCTCACGCTGAATGATCTGTCTGCGGCCCAGATGGCAGGCTGGGGAAATTAAGATAATGGCAGTGTTCCTATATAACAAGGAGGAAAGTTCAAAGTGTGCATCCCATTCTCCATGCTATTGGGATTTTCCGAAGACTACAAACAAATTATCATCAATTCGAAGCAGGAACTGGTGCTACTTCTGGCCGATATTCATGTGGACACCATCATGGGTACGGGAGAAAACCTGGAGGCTGTGGAATTGAAGCTACAGTCTATCGAATGGATGCTGCCTCATGTATAATTGAGCACTGCTGAATGCATAAAAATGCTGAAGAATGTGGAAGATGACATAAAAATTTATGCGTCTTTTAGGTCGTGGAGTCTCGAGACCTGCCCTGGATTGCCAGCAAGCCAGTGCATTAACTGGATGGTGAAGTCCAGTTTTGCTTCTGAGAAACTGAGGTACATAATCTTTGGGCCAGACCACATGTTAGCATAATGTGAGAAAGGGCAGTGCACAGTTTGATACATGTCAAATAGAAAATGTGAAAATATTTTTCAATAGCGAAAGCTATTAGAGGTGGGGTGAACCCAGATTTTGGCACCAATCCAAACTTGATCTAAAATATTTTTATTGAACCAAACTTGAACCGAACCTTCAAAATTGTCCACAAACCGAACTTGAACCGAACCACGCTATAATTCATTGAACTCAAACCAAACTCAAACCGAACTTTAAAAAATGCCTTATCCACAGACGTATGTCTTCACAGTTCAGCCCTTAATTGATGAAAGATATAACAAAAAATTAACATGTAGAACCACCATAAAAAGATGGTGGATTATGGATGCGAAACAGTAATAAGTGTGTGCGCACACGCGTGTCTGCAAATTAAGTTCTTAACATCAATTACATACAACCTTCATAGTTCAGCCCCTATTTGTTCAAGCATACAACACAAACAAATGTATATAAGCACATTCACAATTTTACATCTAATTGATTAAAAATGTAACATAACAATAAACAAACACGTCACATACATATACAACCTGCACAGTCCCACCACTAATAGTTCCAAATGTAAAGGTCAAATTTTTTCTAATTTGATAAAAAGGTACAAAATTAACTTACTATTAACTTTTGGTTTTTATAAATTTTACTGATATGATAATTTATTAAAACACTGAGAAATGTATCTTTCTAGTCATTTTTGAAGTATGTGAAAACCACAAATTAGCAACACAAAAAAAAATACATTAATTGAAAATGTCATGTTTTAAAAACTCAAGCAAATCACTTATTTTGTGTATAATCATTTACAAATTTAAAATGCAGTAAGTTGATAATAGAAACCACCCGGTCTTACACACTACACAGTTCAAGACATAACGTCATCACTGCTACAAAAATTATATATATAACTCGTTTGGTAATTTTTGTTAGTATTGTGTTATTTTTCAACTTCTTTGAAGTGAAGTACGTTCGTTTAAAAGTTCGTTAATGATGTTAGTTTCTGGCAAATTATTGAACCAAACACAAACTCGTGTAAATTTTTTGAATTGAACTAGACCCAATATTTTACATGGCAATCAATTTCAAACCGAACATAACCTTAAAGTTTGAGTTTGGTTCGAAATTTGAACGTTCAACATATCTCTAAAAGCTGCCCATATGTTGACATGAACATGAACTTTGAAAATAGACAGTACCTGCTGGCATATCAGATAATACACTCAATTTCAAAATGTATATTATGGACATGCTCAATCCTCGATACTGAGCCCTATCACTTTCAAGAATATAGTAGTGCTCATGGTTTTCGATGTGAATAAACAAGACGAGCATATTACCTCCAATGTAATTGACGGGAAAAATTCCTGTACACACGTACGCTTTCTGTCTGATACTTCACGACCGGCTCGTATTGTATAATTGCTGAGACAAGACTGTCAAAATACTGCAGTGAGCGCAGCGGAGAATATATAAATTTAACTGTTCACACACAATAACTGTTTATTTACCTTTGAGCATTGTCAGCTTCAAGATGTATAGCAATCTGAAGGGTTCCCAGAGCCAAAATGGCTTTGTGCTCACGGAGATTGCAGTGATCCATGAGGATGATGGTACGACTTCCAACCTCCGTACCCCTGGAAACTGTTAGATGAGAAGAGAAAGAAAACCAACGAATGGTTAACCAAGTACTACCGTGGACTGGAATAGGATGAAGGCAAGATTCCGTACCATCAGGTAAGAAACGTGCTACGTGAACTGGGGCCCGAGCAAAAAGAAAATGATGTGCGACTTATACAAAAAACTAAGTGGAAATTATTGACTTGCAGGCTGAGTATGAATGTCCTTAGCTTCGCAAACTCTTTCAAATGTGCGGCAAGCCGCATCGTCACGTCTGCAACAGGTCAGAATCTGTCTGGGCCTGCGCGCTAAAAATCGTGCAGCTGCTGCGCAAATGGTCGCCCTCATCCTTGGAGCAAGATTCTACGAGTTACGACTAAACACGAAAATCGTCTGCATCGACCCAAAGTTTTTAACCGTTCTTCACATGCATATAAATGCAGGAGCATCTCCCTACCTTCAGTTGACCTCCAGACACCAGACGAAGTTGTATGCATTTCACAATGCGAACATTCACACAAGTGTCATGCCCGGTCACTCTATCATCGTATACAGCTATTCGGACACCAGCTACCTACACACGTACACTGAGAGTTGTGATGGTAGCAGCATGAAGCATTGGAGATTTTCACACTTTCCCCTGAAGTATGAACAAAGCCAGCAGCTGGTAGCCTGACGTGAGCCTGGAAAGTGTACTAATGTTCACATGCGTCCCGCAACACATCTTCCCACCGCCAACATCGAAGACGTGGTGTATTTTTCTGTACGCACAAATGCTATAACCACGGACTGCACAGAAGGAAACTCGCAGCCACCACAGTCAATACTGTTGAAGTTTCAAGCCAAACGACCAGACATCAGAGAACAACTCATACGTGCTATGTGGCCATCACCAATTCCACGAAAAACGAAGCTGCACCTTCCGATATGTGCCTCTAGCTCCGGAAATGAGCCGGCACCTACTCATGAATGTCTATGTCGTCGCCCAGCGAGATGTACTCCTGAGGCTGCCAATGCTGGTTCAGCCACCGGCAGGCCTGGTGTCGATGAGCTAGAAGTTGGTACTACCGTCATTGAGTTATCGATCAAAGAGGAGCCAGAGCTACACTCAATGATAATTCAATGGATGGTTAATCAGAAACAAGTATTGCTACGGATTGTGTAGAAGGACTTTGTAGCAACCCTGCAATTTGTGCACCCCTTTGTAGAGCACCTGTTACTTACCGCCATATGTGAATTGCTCAGTCTTTTACGAGATACCCTAAAATCGTAATTGAATATCTGCAGATTAAAAAAATATATAATTTTGACTGTTCAAAGAATATTTTATAAATTTTGTGCTGAGTATGTATATTTTATTATCTGTATAATAAATTTTGTGTACAAAATTTTTGTCCTTGTTTTTATTTTTTTAACTTTACATAATTATTACACTGATATTAAAAAACTAATATTCCAAGTAATGCTTTGAGCATGAAGAATTAGTCAATTGAAAGAAAATGTAAATACTGCATAGCCTATACATGTATTGGTGTTAAGATTGATTCAGGTCAAAACATGCTGGTGTTTGCATAGATGGTCTTGGGAATATACGTAATCTTTCAGGTTGAAACATGTTGTGGTCGGGTGGGATAGCAGGGAGGGAGGTGGTCATGATTGGGAAAAGAGGGGCAGGGGATGCAATTGGTATAAATAATGGCACCTTGTGGGGGATCTGCAGTTTGTCGACAGAAGAGATTGGATAGTCTCATCTAGCTTCTGCAGCTTCACGTCTAAGTCAAAGTCTTATTCTGCATCTGCAAAGTCTTCGGACACTCCAAAGCTAACAGGATGTATGGCAGTGCCGTCAGTTTCTTCAGACATGGTACCGACGAAGCTATCGACTTCTTCTGGAGTGGTACCAGAAGTGCCATCGACTTTGTCAAGCGAACTGTCTATAGTAGCATCACCATTGAACTTTCTGGGTGGACTGCCTACAATAGCATCACAGTCATCTGCTATGGGCATGGTACCATTGACTGCTTGGCCCATACCACTGACTTCTTGGGTCTTACCATCTTCCTCTTCAGTCATATCATCTACCTCTTCGACTGAGGCACCTATGTGTCTACTGAAATTTCCAGGGTCTTTGGGAATGTTTGGCATGGGCTCTGCAGAAGTACCATTCAGTTCTTCAGCTCTGACAACTGCATCGCCAACCGGACCATCAACCTCTGTTCCAGCGATAACTGTATGGCCAACCACCTCTGTGCTGAACCATTCCAATGTTACAAGTGTCACTTCTGTGAAAAAACCTTTGCTTGTAGCAGCAGTACCCGACGACACGAGAAGCATGGCTGTACAAAGAGTACCACCTAAATAAAGTACATGTGTTTGAAGTGGGGTGTCAATTTCACGGATGGATGGTGTAAGGGTACATATGAATATGTGCAAAGAGCTTCCTCTATGTAACATAAGGGTTGAACCTTCAGTTATCAACATATGTTGACCTTCCCAACTTTATCTAACACAAACGTGCCATAATCAATCCGCACAACTATGACAAACAACGTTTCAAGTGGTCAGTGTTGGCCAGATTCGTTAAGTCATCGCATCTGCAGCATGTGGGCAAGAGGTATGCTGAGGTGGAAGAAATTTTTGATTTTAGCAGATTGGACTTTCCGACTCCTCTACAGCAAATAAGGGTCTTCGAGAACAACCACCCTGGTGTGTCTGTAAATGTGTACTCACTGTATGCTAGAGGAAAAGTGGTGCCAACACATTTGACTAAGAAAGAAAAACCTGAACATATCTTCTGATGGTGAAGGATAAAACTAAAAATATTTCCCATTATTATTATTACATAAAAAACTTTTCACGAGTGGTTAACTCGCAGATTACTTTGCATGGGTACAAAGTTTATGTCTGTAAACAGTGTTTTAAGCATCATACCAATTTGCCCACGGAAAACAGGACTCACTGGTAAACAGTGCCCTACAATAAACAAAGCGCAAAAAAAAATTTTCAATGTGTATACGAGTTTTCTCATTTTGTACATAACCAAATAAAATTATTTTTTAAAAATTGATATTGGGTTTTATTTATTTTCTAAAGACATTGACAATAAAACTAACCGGGTCTGTATAAAAAATTAAATAAAAAAAAACTTATTTTGAAAATAAAACAAAAATTAAATATGTCAATTTATGTACGTTGTGGATAAACCTTGTCACCATTTGGTACAGGTCAATAGAAGGCTTCAAAATCGAGAAATTAGCGCCACTTAGGTGTGGAAATTGAATTGAAAATCTTTATTAGCTGTGATATATAATATACACGTATAGCTTCGTCATAAAAGTACAAATTAGTAAAACAAGACAATCGCATATTAATAACTAACGATTATCAAGACACTGGAAGTAGTAATTACAGAAAATAAACCATATTAGTATACTAACTATAGATTTGAAAAAACTCATGTAAACTGCAAAAAGCATTAGCAATTAAGAATTACTTAATTTTATTCTTAAATGACATTACAGGCATATCTCGAATTGAGCTTGGAAGGCTATTAAATAAATAAATAGTGATACATAAAATTTTTTTTGTGTCATAGCGTATTTACAAATTATGTCTATATCTAGTTAAATGATCATGAACAAAAGCTTGGTCAGAAAATTGGTTCAAATTTGTTTTTAATAGGTTAAACAGTTGTAAATATACAAAGAATATTTTATTTACACATTAATCTTATAGCTCTTTTCTGAAGGACAAACAATTTTTTTGCAGTAGAATTACCCCAAAACAGTATACCATAATTAAGATGACTATGAATATAAGTCATTTTCAAAATCTGCATAGATACTAAATTTAACAATTTTTTAATAATGAATAGACCTTTAGTAATTTTTGTAGAAATGGAATTGATGCATTTCCCCTGATTAGATTCAACAAACAGACCTAAATTTTTTTTATCTGATCTGAGTTCTCCACATTATCAAATTTATTAAGTTTGAAATATATATCCTGAGTTTTGTCAATATTAATACATAATTCATTTGCTGCACACCAATCCCCCATGAGTAAAGTTACATTAGATTTTATTTCTTTAACTTGTTCCCAATTACATATTAGCCATTATACCTAGTGCTGTATCATATGCATATAAAAAACTTTTTTAACATTACTTGAAGCACCTGTTGACAAATTAATTGGCAAGTCATTGAAAATAGAATCCAATATGGAGGGTGCCGAAAGCACCACCTATACTTTAAAAACATAAACAAATATGGCTGTCACATGGTGAATAAATCGGCAGCTAGCCTGGTGGTGAAATCAATAATTAATACACTAGCATCACCTAGGTGATGTAAAAGTAAACATATGAAATCCAAGATGGCTGTCTCCAGCAATGCAATAAGATATGACAAACGAAAAAACCAATATTGCAGGTGGAGTGCAGATATGACAGAATGAGCACAGATGAAGGAGGTAGGGGCATAGGTGTGTGCAGAGGGGGTGCAGTTGCACCCCCCCCCCCCAATTGCACCATGTCAACGGGGAAATGAAGAAGAATCTTAGAATCTGGCCAATTTCGTATTCTTACTNATTTGAAACTACCACTAAATTAAAAATAGGTTTGATGTAATACAGACTATTTATAATAAATATGTATAAATACATTATTACTTTGTATTTGTAATATTGTAATCGCAAAATGAAGATAAGCTTATCTCCATTTCACGATTTTCACCCTCCCACTACCTAATCCTGCACATGCTTTTGGGTAGAGGGGAGGGTGAAGATGAGATAGTGAGGGGGCGTGATTGTGATTGATTAGAAGGGCGTCATACGTCTGCTGAACACAGTGCTGGGGAGACCTCCAGAATGTTTTTTTATATAAATAATTTTTAAATTTTTATAATTATTTTTAAATTATTTTTTAAATAATATTTTATTTTTGGAATTTTTAAGGTTTAGGTGACTAGGATTAAGGGTAAAGTCAAGGACACCAACATCCATCTTGGTGGACAAGATGGCCACCAGTCGACTGGAATGACAGCATGAACAGTTCCGAGCTCAGACGTCCCACACCCTTATTCCAGAAGAACTATAAAATCTAGCATTATTGCCCACTTATGTTGTATAAATGATAAAGCTCTAACTGATCAAAAATAATACCAAATTTGATAGCTGCCACAAAAAGACTCACAACAAAGTTTGTGACACACAACCTGTAACTGTGTGGCGTGAACTTACCTTGAGCTTGATCAGTTCTCGCAGTTTGGGGTACTCCTCAAACCTGTCTGCAAGGCCAACATCCCGGATGAAGTTCTGTGGTCGCTGGCCAGTGTCTACAAAGTGCTGGCAATAATCATTGTGAGGGTTGGAAGACTGTGTGCCCTAAAATTCCAAACACAACCTTGATAAATGGCTAAAAGTATGGAAAATACCTCATTTTGAAAAATGTTTTATTTCTAAGGGTGCATAATTCACAAAACAAGTACAGTAGGTAAGACAATCCTGCTTTTACAGACTGCCACTATTTTTATTTTACAAAAAAAATCTCTTAGCTTCTTAAATCTACATGTGGGAACACTTTTTCCCATAATAAACACATGTAACTCTAAGGTTGTAGATGGAAAATACAGTATATATCTCTCTCAATATTTCTTACTACTTTGTCACAGAGCAGGAGCGCCCACAGGAAACCCAACCACTCCATAACAGTGACATTCTACTCCCATTACTTCCATACCACTCTTTTGATCACAAATGAGTCTTAACAAAATCTTTCAATCAGCAGAGTTTCAATTTCAGAGTACAAATACATAATGCAGTCGCAAATTATTGCAAAAAGGTCAACCATCTCCTGATACAGATTGGAATATCAAGTACTTAACCGCCAAAATTGTGAGAAATGATTACCAGACAGTTTGTTTTATTTCATTTATATGTGGGCTCATTCTTTTTCTCTTTTTTTCAAATAAAATGCCAAATATAAAAAATATAAGCATAATAAAGATTACAAACAGCCAAAAAAGTCAAGATTGTACATTGAAAATGTTTATAATGAATAAATTATATAAAGTTACATTAATTATGGGCTCACAGAGCATAACAAACTTAGTCCAAATATTGAAATATTGCAATATTGCAAAATTAAAAAAATTCACTGATTATAAAACAAACTTATCTTTAAAATATTTTTCTTATGAATGCCCCATAATAAAGCCCCTATATAAAAATAGGATATGCCTTCCGCCAAGTTAATATCTTATCATGTTGAGGTCCCTATCCTTTATTTTTCTCCAAGATGCAGTACAACCCCTTTAATAGTCCAAAAAAATATGTAGTGTGTCGAGGAACATCCCAGATGGTGGTTTGAGTCCAGTAAAGACAAATCTTGATGACGTAGATCGTAGCGTCAGATGGTTGTTCGACGCCCGCCATACACGTTGAAAGGAGGGGAGCGTCGGTAGGGTGAGAGGGTGGGCGCAGCCTCAAGCCTCGCACCTTCAGCTTTGCTTGCTTGCCAAGCTGCGCCCCGCATCGGCTGCGACGCCCTCGCTGGCAACGTCAAACAGGTCATCCACTAGGTAAGCCTCAACTCCCTCGTCGATAATCCCATGTAAGACGTATAATTTGCAGCGTAGAATAATTAAATATGATGTACAGTGTTTCTGCACCATCACAACTTGATGTTCCATGAATATTTTTACACCCATCTCTTAGTAGTGATGAGTAAGAATGAATATCAGCAAAAATTAAAACTTTATTAAATGAAAGTACACAATCTGTATACAAGATTTATCATTACCTGAACTCTCTTTCAAAGTCCACTTAATTTCTACAACTGAAATGTTTCAATCAAAAATTGTATAAAATTATTTACATGAGTAATATAATAAAAAATAATTTGAAAGTGTGAATTCAAGTGTGTTTCCATACTGAAACATGAGTATACAAAAGTATGCACTCTCAAGTCCAAACCATACTATTTGACATTGGAAAGGCAATACCTTGAGGAATGTTGAAGAGTCTGTGTACACACGCTCATCGGTGCTGGTATCCTCAGTGACTGCCTTTTCCAGGACTCCATCATCCTGGGGCTTCTCGCTTGCTTTCTGTTTCTTGGGGGCTGCCTCTACCGAAGTTCCCAGGGCCTGCCGCAGCTCGTCCACATTTGCCACACCAAACTGAACAAGGGATGAATTGCACAAATTATTTCATCCATATTCCTTTAGGGAAAATATAGTTAACGGATTAAGAATCACGGCTTTTCCGAAAAACTGAAAAATACCTGAAAAGGTTTACATGGACATTAATAATCACACGTAATACGAATTTCATGGGGTAATCATGTATTTTTCAGTATATACCATGAAATGTGATGGTGAGGAGGGCTATGAGGTTTGGGGTATTTTTGTGGTACAACATGTAAAATTTATGGGTTGCTGAACCGTGTTAAATGTGAGAATACCTTTGGAAAACAAACCTTAATTCACAAAATGTGATTCACAGGGTACATTTGTGCCGACATGTTAAAGACCTACACATATAAACAACGGTATTCAAGCAGTGTAGGAATATCATTTAATTGTGTGTGACCAAAAACGTCAATATAAGCACGGCTTCCCTTGTTTATATATAAGAGAGGATTGTGCTACCTAAATGTGGAAGTACTAGAAAAAACATATACACAGTATATCATACAAAAAGGCATTCGCAGACTTTGTTTATGTGCCGTTTACATATATCGCCATGACAAATAATTGAACAATACATTCACACAGCAAATAAATGCACATCAATTTTGCTTTTCCGGATTAACTTTTACCTATTTCAGATGACGGTTGTATACTGGGAGTGTGTGGAAGTTCAGTGTTATCAGTAAACCGTGTGAAGGCTTGTGATATACGAATGCTACTAAATGTGTTTCATCGGGATTATTTCCATGTGATGTGTTAAAATTAATGTGTGGAAATATGAGTGTTTCTGTGCAATTATTTCCACGCGAAGAGTTAAAATATAATAATTGTGTGGAAATACAAGTTTTTGTGGCGTTTAGATAAATTGAATAGAAGTTAACGTGTCCTATATGAAAGTTATCGGCAATACACCAAGGAGCTATATTCGTCATTTACATGTGTAAGTAACGTAATTTATAGTTGAGTTTATGTGTGGAAAGTAAGTGTAGTGAATTGTACTTTGAAGTATTGCATGTTGGTGTGGGAATTTAAGGGCTTACGTACTGCTGCCATCTAGCCATGACAAATGCAGAAAACCTAACACAATTAAACCTAACTTCACGATAGGTGAATCAGAGGGGGTAGATGAACCAATGCAAGCTTACTTCTTATACTTTCTCTAACACAGTATCTCGTGTTGGCACACACTCCCTCTGTAATCACATATTGTGAAGTTAGGTTGTTAGGTTGGGTCTTCTTACATTTAACATGGTTAAAGAACCTAAATTACATTTAATTTAAATAAATTTTACGTGTTTTAGCTCACAATTTTCCTTATCTTCATAGCCTTCCCCAATATCGCATTCGGTAGTATGTACTAAGAATATTGCGATATCCCTAGTAAATTCATGTTCAGTGTGATTAGTAGTGTCAATTTAAACCATTTTCCGAGACATTTTTTGTATTTTTCATGAAAACCGTGATTTTTAATAATTACCTAGTTAACTTTACTAATAACACAAATGTCACAAAATAATACCAAAATCAAACTAAGCTATTTAAGTTAGTATCTACAGGATGAGTATAAAAGAATACCTCAACTTTGAAGGTCTATAATATCAAAACCAAACAACCTATAACCTTGGTTGAACCAACCAAATGAACCGTGGAACTGTGAAATTTGTTTACCATATCTTCATAAATGTTCAATTTGATCACCACGAGCGGCCCGAACGACAACTACGCAATAATCAAACTTGTTCCACACGCTTGTCAGCATGTCCAGTATTACAGTTTGGATGGCGTCGTAATTCTCGTTTTGAGGTTGTCAATGTTAGCCGGCAGAGGTGGACGAAACACTTAATCTTTTACAAACCCCCATAGAAAAAAATTGCACTGGGTAAGATCCGGGCTTCTTGGGGGCCAGTGATGAAGAGACTGGTCACCATCTGCTCGTCGACCAATCCAGCGTTGCGGCAACGTCTCATTCAGGTATACGTGAACCGCTAGGTGCCAATGGGGTGGCGCACAATCCTGCTGGAAAATTAAGTCCCCCGCTGCCTCTTCTAACTGAGGAAACAACCACTCTGTAAGCATGCCCAAATAAGGGATTCCAGTAACAGTGGGTTCATGAAAAAAGAAAGGGCCAAAAACAGTGTCTTTGGATACAATATATTGCAAATACAGCAGTCTCTCGGCCATCGTACTTTTATGTTTTTACGTAGCGCTCTTAGCCAGCTGGTCATCCCGTGCTACGACCGCCCAATCGGTGGGGAAAAGGGATCACGCCCTCTCATCGCAGGTGTCCCAGTGTCTTACCAGGACACAACCGGAGCGGGTTGCTGCTCACCGCCCGGTCTTTCTTTGAGAGGGGGAATCTCTCCAGACCTCCTCCAGCATACAGAGTTAACTATTGCCAGAACGAGTCCAACCTCTAGTGATCAGTACACCAGAAAAAACCTCCTGAAAAGGCTCCTGACCCCATATCCGCACGTTGTGCCGGTTCACCTTACCATTTGTATGGAACGTCGCTTCATCGCTAAAAACCTGCTTAGACATGAAGGCATCGTCTACCTCGTTCTAGGCAAGAATGAACACGCAAAAATCACGTCTCAGTTCTTTATCCCTTTTGGTAAAAGCCTATACAAGCTGTAACCTGTATGGTTTGTACAGCAATCGCTTTCGCAACACTGTCCATACCGTCGATTGAGGGATTTGCATTTCCCAGCTAGCTTGTAGAGTTGATTTTCTCGGACAGCGAAGAAACGCTTGTTGAATCCGTTGCACATTCTCTTCGGACACAAGCAGCCGCCCGGAACTTTTGCCTTTGCAAAGGAACCCTGTGTCACGGAACTGACAAAACCAACGTACAGTACTTCACCTATCGGGAGGATGACGTCCGTATTTGCAACAGAATTCACGTTGAACAGTAATAACCGATTCAAATTTAATTCACGTTGAACAGTCATAACCGATTCAAATTTAGCAAACTGAATAACACAGAATGCCTTCTGTTGTTCCGTCGCCATCGTGATGCGGACTAACACACAACACACGCTCATAGTGCGACGACAGACGCTCCCAGTGTCATCTCTCGGCACATAAAATAAAAATCAGACCGTCCCCTTCACGTTGACGTGTCGAATGCGAGCTCGCTCCCCCCTCACAACCTTAAATCGAGAGTTACGAACGCCATCCAAACCATAACACCGGACATACTGATAAGAGCGTGGAACGAGTTTGATTATTGTGTAGATGTCATTCAGGCCGCTCGTGGTGGTTACATTGAACATTTATGAATGTATGGTAAACAAACTTCACGGTTCCACGGTTCATTTGATTGGTCAATCAAGGTTGTAGGTTGTTTGGTTTTGATTATATAGACCTTCAAAATTGGGGTATTCTTTTATACTCATCTTGTATATAATTTTAAAAACCAAAATAAAATCATTTTACACACTTTATATTTACAAGGTGACAAGTAAACATACTTGACGGTAATTAGAATGGAAACTTCAGTAATATCCCAATAAAGCAGCCCAAACTCACGTGACTAAGTCGCAGAATGCAAACATTTCACACATCTCATTAAGTCATGCTGCCTCCACTATGTCGTATGATTCCTTTTCCAAAGTGAATGATAAAATTGACCCTTTACTAAAATGATTGATTACCCTTATACATGCGGTATAGAATTTTCATTTTTTTTCTGCCCCAGGTAACACTAATTAGTTTATGTTAATTACCCATCCATTTTATAGGGTTTAGTTCAATAATTTTTTAACCCATAAATATAATGATGACTTTTCAATTATTTTTGTGATTATTATTAATTGTAATAATTTTTAGTTGTAATTCTTCTTTTGTTTTGTTTGGGTTAGAGTTTTTGAGTTTAGTTTTTTGCTTTCTTTGTAACCCACGGTACCCCGGATCTGGAAGTTGCATGTCTTGGCAGCTTTTATTAGGTCCATGACCTTGCTCCAAGGCCAGCTTCTTGGAGGGAACTTTAAACGTGACAGACGTTTTCACGATCGCTGGGATTTTCCATCTCAAAATCCCCAGCGCCATCATAGTAATTTATTTTAGTTTGCCCACAAGAAGTGATTCATAATTTTAGGAGACCACGACAATGGTAGAAGAGATTGTAGGGCCGACCTTTAGATATTTAATTTTTAAGTGAGATTTTGATTCGCCACGAAGACGTTGACGGCAGCCATGACGGGGTATGACGCCGTCCGTATCTACCGCTGACACTACCCTTTGTGCACAGCCGGAGGGGCCGCTAGGCATCAGATCTGTTTCTCATCTACTTTGAAATTAAGTTTTTTAGTGCTGGGAGTAACTTTCTATAATTTTCTTTTGCACTTTCCACAGTAACCCAGTGGTAATAGGATATGCCCAACCGATTAAAGCTAGCAGGCATTAACATCAACTTCACATACAAATTTGAGAACTCTTCATTAACATAAATTTATATTTAACTTTATTCAGGGAGAAAATTTTCTTTCGCTATTTTATTTAAATAATTATTTTCTGATTTTTTTAAAGAACAGTTAATTTGTGGAAAGTAATTTCGCATGTGCTCTAAGTGAGACGGCGAACTTTTGACATCGAACTTCGCTAACATAACATTAACTTTCTTTTACCGTCTGAGAACATTTTAAGTTTTTTGTATCCCCACTAATTGATTATTATAAGGAGGGTTATATTTTAAAGTTAAAATCTCAGATCTAACATTTTATTCTTTTCATCCACATCAAAATTTACTGTCAGTACATTTGGCTTTTCATTTCATTTTCAATAAATAATATGAAACTTATCTCTTATTGGTTATGTTTGGTAGTTTCTTGTTTTCATGTTATTTCCGAGTGAATTCTGTACCGTGATTTCAAGGGTTGCGTTTTGTTCTGCAAAACACATCTGCTTTATCTGCATCTACAACACGTAACTGTCTACACTATTCTGAATAAATTTCTTAAGGCACTCAACTGATTTTGGTTGAACAAAAATTAGAAACTATATTTCATTGAGTGATACCAATTACAACCAGCCAATCACGTAACATTTACATATGGTACACAACAAATTACCAACTTACTATACTATAATTATTATCACTCCACTTTATTAGTAGTATATATACATATCATTACCAAACTCTTTTGAATTAAGAAAACAACATGAGTTGTAAATTAATAAAAAGTATAAACAAAAATTATTAAATAGTTAATTATTTATAATTAATAACGATTTTTTAATGTATGTGTAAAGGACAAAAAAAAGGTTGTAGTGTTCCGGG
Organism: Clitarchus hookeri; assembly: GCA_002778355.1. Classification (NCBI taxonomy): domain Eukaryota; kingdom Metazoa; phylum Arthropoda; class Insecta; order Phasmatodea; family Phasmatidae; genus Clitarchus; species Clitarchus hookeri. Next base: position 142,868 of record NQII01003998.1, read on the forward strand.
CATGTCCTCGTTAAGCTAATATTTAGAATAATGCAGCCGCACAGGTGGGCGCCATATTGTAATATTTCGTGCAGTGCGTTCATTTAGACGTTATTAAAAAACATGCATAATGCAGCCTCAAAGGTTAGGCGCCATCTTGTAACGTTCAGCCACTTACACTGCCGACTGTTTATTTGCCACGACTTGCTCAGGGTAGAATACAGGAGACTCAGTTAATTGAACACTAGTTAATTTTGAAATAAAGTTCAAGTTCGAAGTTAGTTTGTTCTATACTTTATTTATCATTTTTTGAATGACACAGTTCACAGATGAATTACCGGTATTCAGAGTACGAACCGTACCGAGATAAATATCCAAGTACAGAACAGCGTCACAGTGGTTTACCGTTTATTAATGTCTAAAAACTTGCATCGCAAGACTAATTTACGAAGGCAGGAGGGATGTTCGTTCCCTCCTGGCACCCTAACGACCTCCCACACCGGCGGAAATAAGTTTAAGACTTTAGGTTAAGTTGAAATGATGTGAAAAGAATTAACGGTCGCGGGTGCTTGCCGGTGTGGGTGAAGTACTTCACGCCTGATGCGTCTTCTTACGCTCGATGCGTCCTCTTCGACGGTTGGTTACCTTCTTTTTTTAGGCGATAGACCCCACTAGTATATATATGCAGGCCTATCGCCCCCTTCTCCTAGATAAGCACCTGGCATCCAGCATCTGCCAGCAGCGTCATCTAAACTGCACGTGTCCCGCGCTCAACACGTTATCGACTGCTGCGCCGTCAACAGAAACTAACCTCTCGTACAACAAAAACTTGTTGACTTTGCCTGAAACTGCGCTGGAGGAACTAAAACTGTAGACGCATTCAAAATCCCGATAACTAACCTCTCGTTTCATATAAAATTTGGATGACGCAGTAAAACTGCGCAGAAGGAACTAAAACTTGTCGACGTCGCTGTTACCAGAAACGAACTAATCTAAGTAATGATAACACTTACCAAAACACTGAAAACAACTGACGTTCGAAATGAAACGGTTACCGGACTACTGATAAAACGCAAACAGCAGACGTCCGCCCTTTAACCTACAAATGCACACGTCTGTCTGAAAAACAAACACGGGAAACGAGCTACCACGGCTTCAAACTGAAATACGATAAAAATATTACGACCCTTTCCAGAGCTTCATACACCCGAAAGAATTTTACACCCACGTCCCGCAAAATTACGAATATTGCGTCATTAGTCATTACAAGGTAAAGCAAAGCACAAAATTTCCTTGTGGTAAAACAAATCTGAACTATAGAAAAATTCTTAATCTTAAAAAAATTCTATATTTGAAACTAAACTGATCATAACTAATTCTAAATGTAAAATGTTTTGGATATACAAAAAAGGTATAATTTGAAAAATTTATGAAAATAAAAAACTAAATTTGATCACACATTTGAAAAAACAAACAGTATTAAATAAACCTTCTCTATTACAATATTTTACTGTAATTTACACTCTTTAATTAGACGTTTTTAAAGATTTTTTAAACAAATACACAAACAACAATATTTCTTATTTCCATAAAATCAGTTTCACCTAAAAGATTACACTCGCCTACATAAATAAAATTCAATGAAAATAACTAACAATCAGCTGCAGTCAAACATTCAAATTGCCATTTTTATATCAACAAAAATTAATTAAATACTTAAAAAAAATAACACAAGTTTTCTTTAAGAATTTTTTTTTAGACCATAAGGAAAAAATCAAAATAAAACTGGGGCAAATGACTGTAATTATATTTATTTATATGGATTCTAAAAAATAATTTTTGCAATTATACATATATTTTAACGAGCTAAATAGGATTTTCATGTTCAAAATCTAAAATTTACAATCAAAGAAAATAATGACTAAGCATTATACAAATTGTACTTAAATTTACAGAAACAGAACACAACACACACATAACCAATCACACAAAAGAATCATAATAATCATGATCATTATAATTTATAATCATCATAATCTTCCTCACAATTATAATGACAATCATAACAAACACTATCAGTCACCATTTTACATGATTATCATAATCAACACCATTATTCATTATGCATTTTTAATCATCACAACTTATATATAATCTCTTTGTTCTGTGGAGGAACTATGTTTAATCAACAAACCAAATACATTTCACTATGCATAATGAGCAACATGCCAGAGTCCGTCGTTTTGAGTACTTATACTGAATTTCACTAAGTATGTCGTTCAAAGTTTAATTGACACAGCTAGACCAGCTATCATACAGACTCACACCCGCAACCAGGGGCAGATCCAGCTCTATTTCCTGGAGAGGACACAGAGTAACACAATAAAGAATTTAAGGTTAGAAAATTACAAAAACACAATTTTACAATTTAACAAAATTCATGGGTGATTTTAATTATTTAAAAAAATGGTGAATTTACTTATTACAACACTGTAATTTATTACAGTAATAAATAGAATGGCAAATATTGCCACAAAAAATGGGCAAGTACAGCGACACACAATTAATAAAACAACAATTTCTTTCTTACTTACTAAATTACAAAATGTGCACAGGAGTGCACAACAAACACAAGATATCTTGCACACTAACAAAACCTAGCGCTGGTAGTCTCTGCCGCTGTTTCCATAAGGCGTACACAGGAGTGCATGCCAACAGACATGTCAAAAGAAAACCTTACAAACTAATTACAGAATGTGCGTAGGAGTGCACGGCAAAACCTTTACATAAACCCTTGAAGAATGCATTAACATAACAAGAACCCTTATCCTTTTCAAACGTAGCCCACCTTTGACACACGCATCACATGCAACACACACATCACGCGGCCCTGCATCTTGTGCGCATGTGACCCATTAGGGGCTTATGCTGGCCGAGGGATGAGGTTGAATGATAATACATGAAAAAAAATCCTAGGGAATTGTGGAAAATTGTAAATGAACTAATCTACAACAAGCATAATTATAATAATAAAACTCAGGAACAAATTATCCATAGGAACCATCAGGTGATGTGGCCAATGAATTAAATATGTTAATTACAAACATAGGATGGAGCTTGACAGAAAAATTACAAAACTCAATACTAGGCATTTTCCCAACTAAAACCACAGTGGACTCATTTTTTCTAACATGTGGCATGCATAAAATCAAAAATTGTGCCTGTTATTGGCATACTAAACTATTTAAAATCGGTGCTGATAACCATAAAGGAAAATATGCATTATGCTTTAATACACCCACATTTTAAATATACGAAAGTAATATGGGGCCAAGGAACAAAAAGTATTTATTATAAAAGAACTCAAAATATTACAAAAACAGGAACGAAAAATACTATATGGCCTTCCCTTTTTGATACCAACATGTAGACTATATCAAATAAGTAATATCAAACCACTAAAAATGCAAGTTCAACTATCAAGTTTGACATATTATGTTTAATGTCACTTATAACATTCATTCTAACCTGTATTTTACTACCAATAATGGCCACAACACAAGACAAGCAAGCAACTTCCACAGGAAGTCAGTAAAAACAGTTAACCTTATAAAATTAAAATAATCAAACAAAAAGTATATTTAAAAAAATGGTCAGAGTATTTAAGATGCATGCAGAATGAAGATGTTTAAAAATGAAAACTTAAGGGACCCACCAGTCAGGCGCTCAAACTGCGTTGCAGTGTATTCAAAATCCAGGTTTTTTTACGAAACTACTACACGTGCGTCAAATTTGTTAGTCTATGAAAAGAACGCACACTTCAGACAACACCTGTCGGTTACTTCCAAGATGTCACGCACATTAGAAACACAAATTTTGGAGCACTCTGACATAACTAAAAACTCAAAAAATACGCGTTACATACTCACAGAAGTAATTGAGGGGCATGCATTGAACCTTGCTACAGACTTTCCACCAATAAAATTATATGGTCACTGCTGAAAGTCCCATGGTACACGCAGCACAAAGAGAACGCTGCACGCCAGTTCAGAGTCCTGTGTGTAGCGGCAATGGCGCACTTGCAGCGCGTGGCGTGGCAGTGTCGCCCTTATCGCTCCCATGCTTCTCGACCTCAAATGCGAAAAAAAGACTCCAGGCAGTCGGGCCCCTTAACTGTACTGTAGATCTAACCTAGGGAAATCTGAAAAGTTCTCTTAAAACTTTTAAATAAATTTGTATGTAAATGATTGTTTGCTAAATATGTCTTAACTTGTAGCATGGTGTCATGGCGTGTTCTATAGTTGTGCGTGGAAACTGCTAGTTGAAATCTCGCTAGTTGAAAACCCGCTGCTCTCGGGTCAATGAACTGGCTCAACAGCTGTAAGAAGACGTCTGGATCTTGATTCTACGATGAATCTTCATAGATGCTGATGTCTTCTGCACTAAGATCGCCAAGAAATTGGTACGCCACAGCGCACACGAGATTGTCGGTCCAGCCCTTCTATAAATCATCACTGACTTTTCAGTGGACCCTTAAACACTTTTTAGAACATGTTAAAATTCAATACATTACAGTAACACTTGATAATCACTGTTCTTGAAGTTTCAAATTAAATCTTAAAAATGTTATGCACCTCACACACCATGGCGTCCATTGACTACGTCGATTAAACACCTAGTTTTAAGCTTTCTGTTGTTAAGGAGATTAAACAATGAATTAATTTATCTTCATAGTCACTGCCTACCTATTTACAACAATTTGCACACACCTTAGTGGCAAATATTCATTATGATTTATTAATCATACTATGTGGCATTGTTAGTTACTATTCAAAGTGTAAACTTAAACACTAGTGTTCACATTTCAATTCATTAAAACCCTTTGATTCACAATATTATATTTCTCGACCCGGCAATTGAATTACAGTTTTTTCTCACCTTATTCATGTATTACATACACATAAAGTTACACAACAACATTGAATTATTAAACACATAAATACAATAAATTAAACAATTCAAACATTACAATACATTTTTGTACATCAAGAAAATCATTTGCATGTGCTTCAAGATCTGTCATCTGTGTTTTAAATGAGTTTCTAAATTCACATACGTTAGCATCAATCAGAAGTATTCAGTCCACAATGTGTTCATAAAGAATGTGGTACAAGTGTGAAGTGCCATAATGAAATAATATCTTAGAGGAAATAAATGTGTGCAGTGTGTTTCCACATCCAAATTTAAATATTCAGAAGAACTGAGGATACACCATCCCATTGGATACAATAAAAATTGGATTAAAAAATACTCAAATGTAAGATGCATGTTTACCCAAATTAGGAGATACAAACAATACACAAGGTAAGTCATACCAACATACAATACTAGTGATGACTCTTCTCTAGGATAAAATTGTGCGGGTACACTTATAGCCACAATCATGATTATACTTCACTCAATCAAATTGTTAGTGACCCCATTCAATAGATAGTTCCAACAAAAACAACAAATTTTAGAAAAACAATTGCCTATGCACAATAACATTGCATAGGATAAACATAGAAAACTGTAAACAACAAATACGAAAACCATAAATGAGATGACTAGGAACATACTCTTGCCTCGTTGATAATTCCAGGCGCTTGACCACTCGTGGCATCTTCTCGAAGGCACAGGGCACAATAACTTCTGTCTTCCTGCGGCCAGTAACTTCATCAGCTTCAATGTTCAGGTGCTAACATTATACTTAACCTAACAATAAGAATAAAACTTACAATAACAATACATTTGAAGTATATTGTGCAGCTCTGGCATATCAGCTTCCGAAAATCTTCCATCACGAACTATAGTACTTCATAAGTATACATGAGAAACTCTTTAACATTCTTGTTATCAATACATATTGCTGGCTGTGCAGGTGTATATATATATATATATATATATATAACTTCATGGCCCTTCCACTCTTGTCTCAAATATCTGGAGCGATTCAAAAATTACAACTATGTTAAAATCATTCCATAGTTTCCTATACTGGCTTTACATAAGGTTTTAAATTGGTAATATTATAATTTCCCACAAACTCTTTAGTGTTAGAATCCCTTAATGCATAGCAGGTTTTCAAAATCCTAGCATAAACTTCATTGGGTCCCTCATACAAATGGAAAAGCTTATTAGCTATGTGGTCTAACAGACTACTTGTTGGATTAACCTTCAATAAAACCAAGTCTCCAATATTAAATTCAGATATCCTTAATAGTTTTTGCCCTTTTTTCCTTCTCTCCGCTGACAGATGAAGGTGTGCTCGTACAAACTTTATAATCTCTTGCTGCACTTCACTCTTGTCTATTCTGTGGTCTTGCACTTCTAGTAATCTGGGTAGGTGTTTCAAATCGATAGGTTCCGAGCGGTCACAAGCTATGACCTCATGAGGAATAAAACCTGTACTGGAGCGTACTGTATGGTTCATGACTAACTCAATCAACTGTAACTTCTCAAGCCAACTTTGCTGTGTGTCATGACAATATGCTCTTAAGCTATTTCCAATAGCCTTCATACGATGCCCCACTGGGTTACTCTGTGGATGACGAACTGATGCTGTCGTAGCGACTATTTACAACTTATGAAGTCCAAGCTGCCATACTGCACTCATAAACTGTGTTCCCTTATCAGATAATACATACGCTGGTTTTCCAAATTATTCCATAAATAACTTCAACTTACCAAGCAATGTTTAAGCATTGGCTTGCACTATTGCATACAAATTAGTGTACTTTGAAAAAATGTCCATAATAACAAATACATATTTTACTCTTGCTCCTGACCTGGGTAAAGGACCATATACATCAACTGATACTACATACAATGGTTCGTTGAGAATGATTGGTTGTATCTCCCCCTTTAAATTCTCATGCATGCTCTGGCTTCTGGCATGATAAACAAGACCTTAGTACTTCTGCAGTATCCTTTTGCATACCTGACCAATACACAATTCTTCTTACTGTTTCAAAAATCTTGTTCACTCCACTGTGTCCTAACATCTGGTGTACTTACCATTCAAATTCAAATTTCACTTTGGCTGGAATTGAAGTTCAAGTACCTTACCAGGAACATTTGTAAAGAATTACATCTCATCTCATTGTGGCATATTTTAATTTTGTTTAGACAGTCACTCAACAAAATTATGTATTTAAATTTACGTCAGATAAAAGGAGTACTTTTCTGCACATTAGAGTACCCTGAGATGCAAAGGAATCTCATCCTCACTGGCTGGTGCTCAAAACAGAGGAAAATTAAAATAATTTATGTTGATCTTGTGGAATGAACAGTGATAATATATGTTAAATGGCAATTCAAGAGTGTCTTATGTATTTGGCAGACTAAGGGAATTTAGTATTTGCAAGTCTGTGTTAAATGTTAAACATTTTAATTTGCATAAACTTTCACAATATTAAAATTAATGAAAGAAACATTTCTAGTGTTTTACTTGCAAATGGTAGAGACTAGTACCCTACTACACCCTAGGTACTGCTCAGGGAAATTACATTTCTCATTTAAACAAATAATGTTCTCCACAAGTGCCAGTGAATTATTTTGTTTGTGGAAGTTGATTGGAGAGAGGAGACAATATTATTGAAGTTTAAGAGGGAATATTGTGTCACTTTACACTTGGTACAACACAGTCTATTTTGTGTGGTATATGCAGAAACCCCTCACATCAATCATGCATCATCCGCACACACAACACATTATTATTGATTTATCAAAGTGTATCCCCAGTGTAAGTCAAGTGTGTGTCTCAAAGTGTATATGTATGTCTTCTCATTCCTCTCCACAACACAACAAAAAATACAAAAATCACCCAGATTCATTTTAGTGGCGCCCATTCATGTGACGTTTTCATTATAAAACAAAACAGGACAGAGAGATTAGACTTCAAAATACCAAATGGCATTACTTGAAATACATACTGCTGGTTTCTAAACAAAAATGCAGTGTACTGCCTTGACTCTTCTTCCAGTGATAGCTGCCAAAATCCGATGGCAAGTCCAGAGAGCTCAAAAACTTGACACCTTTTTATAACCTTAAAATCTCACGTCTGGACTGGTGCTGCCTTTCCCTATCCTCAACTGTAATCTTATTCAGACTCCTTGCGTCTAGACACAACCTTACAGTGCCATTGCCCTACCTGACACACACAATAGGGTTTGAGTAAGGGCTAGCTTGCTTTCAAACTATATTCTAATTAAGCATCTGTCTGAGAAATTCTTCTGCCTCAGTTGAATATTTTACTGGGATAGGATAATACTTTTTATGAAACGGTTCACCTGGTACTATCTTAATCTTAGCCTGATAGTATTTGTTGACCCCAGGTTTGTCCAAAAATTATTTCTTGTGACTTAAAATAAGTTTATTCAGCTGTTCCTGTTGTGACATACTAATGGCGGTAACAGTCGCTACACGCTGCCAAATATTGTCTACAGTAGCCTCAAAACTTACTGAACTAGTAGACAATACTTTATACAAACATTGTTCCTTTTTCAGCATTCCCATGAACTAATCTGTGTTAACTCCAACTTGCTGGTTATGTTGTCACATCACAGTAGTCTGGTGCTGATACCAGCCACCCTCCAAAATCTAATTTAATAGCATTGGCTGTTAGGAAATCAGTGCAAAGATTTATGGGTTCTGCTAAACCTTAAACAATCAATACTGCCTTAGACTTACCTAGACCTTCGATCAAAACTGTTGTTTGCCTGTTAATTATAAGACTTGCTTTAGAAGTGACTCCCAAAANGACCTTCGATCAAAACTGTTGTTTGCCTGTTAATTATAAGACTTGCTTTAGAAGTGACTCCCAAAATGTTTATTCTAGGTACAGGTAAAACTGGTAAATGTACCCCACAACTCTCAATAGATTTAACTGTTTCATCACTTACGCAGCNAATGTTTATTCTAGGTACAGGTAAAACTGGTAAATGTACCCCACAACTCTCAATAGATTTAACTGTTTCATCACTTGCACAGCAACTTTCAGATGTAATTATGGACATTAAGTCTCTTGAACTCTATTAACACACTCACTAGGTTCACTTCGGATGGTAAATAATCATACGTATAACTTAAAAAACAAAACTAGTAAGACTAAGGATGGGATCACTAATGTGACACTAAAAAAAGCTACAGGGAACACTGGGCCCAGCGTGTCAAACTAATAAATTACTCCTTTTCTTGAGGTGAATTTTTCTGATAAATGTAAAATTGAAAGAGTAATTCCAATTTTCAACTATGGATCCCAATCAGAACATGGGAACTATAGACCAATCTCAATCCTGCCTGCAATTTCAAAGCGAATTGAAAAATGTGTTAAGATTAAACTTCAAAATTTCCTAAAGAAATCAAAATACTTATATATCCACATCAGTATGTGTTTATAGAGAATTCATCAACTACAACTGCTGCAGCAGACATCATTACGAGGGTAGAGGAGGTGTTGGGCAAAGAGAAGGTAGCTGGAGTGGTATTCATATATCTAAAAGAAATGTTTGACACAGCAGCCCACAACCTACTTCTCCAGAAACTTGAAAAAGCAGGAATCAGGGGCATATCATTTGAATGTTTAAAAGTTACCTAGGTAACAGAAAGCAATATATATGTTTCAGTGAATGGTATTGATAGTGTAGAGTTGGAAGTAATATAAGGAGTACCCCAAGGTTCAGTATTGGGCCCAATTTTATTCTTATCTACATAAGTGACCTTAAAGGATTACACTGGAGGGCCTACTGTTCCTATTTGCAGACGATGCAGGTCTTTTTTGTAGAGCGAATTCAGCCCAACTATTGTATTATACAGGATGGTCCGCCTAATGTGGACACTCCCAAAATTTCCTGAAAGGTTGCAGATCACAAAATGTGGTTTTTGCTAAATTAAATTATGTACAGGGGCAAGTAATTTGCTGCAAAGTGACTATTCGTAACACGTGTATGGACATAAATAATTAAACCCCATACGATTTTTCTCCTGGAAAAATACATTTATTTCAAAGGCATTTGGAAGTAAGTGCAAAGAGGAATTCAGTGATATAGCATATGCAATGGAAAGTAACACAGAAGCGCCAACAAATAATGTGCAAATATGGTTAAGTTAGGTGGACTGGTAGTATGGGGCAGTGGACCTGTACTCACAGCTGTAAGCAAGCAACATGCGCCGTGACTCATCCTGGCGGGACCGCTTCCTATTAGAAGGGCAGCACCAGTCCCCGTAATCTGTTATAGTGAGTTGTATTGCAGTATGTGGCTGTAGTTACACAATGAAGTTCACGAATGGGGAAAAACTGGACGCTATACTTATTTACGGTGAGTGTGGCACAAATGACAAGCAAGCCGCCCATATGATGAAAGATATCCTAATCAGACGTCCATCTCATGGTAAACGATAGAAAGAATTTGCTCACGTCTCTTGTCACGAGGTGATTGGAATTCCACAACACGAGTGCGACGAACGACTGCTACGGGCGATACGCATCAACACGATGTGTTGGCACGTGTCGATGCAAACCCCCACGTGGGTACGCGAGGACTTTCCAGGTTCGTAGGAATAAGTAAAACCAGTGTGTTACGGATACTGTGCCAAAGGAAATTCCATCCATATCACGTGACTCTTCATCAGGCATTACATGAAGGTGATTTCCAGCAGATCAATTTTGTAGGTTTGTTCTGATGTCTGTAAGGGATGACAGCAATTTTATGAAGAACATATTATTTACTGATGAAGCGACCTTCACAAACCATGGGCGCATAAATTTACGAAATATGCACTACTGGGTGACGGAGAATCCACGTTGGATCCGGCACGTGGAGCACAAGCGAAAGTGAACATGTGGTGTGGAATCATTGGCGACTACGTCATATGGTCATACATCATTCAAGGAACAATGACAGGCTCTAAGTATTCCCATTTCCTCGGAGAGACTTTACAGACATTTCTGGAAGACATACCACTTGACATACATAGAGATATGTTGCATCAGCATGATGGTTGTCCTGTGCATTTTACTTTTGTGGCGAGGCAAATGTTAAATTAAACGTTTCCAAACTGGTGATTAGGGCATGGTGGTGTTGTAAGGTGGTCTCTCACTCCCCCGATCTCACACCTCTCGATTTTGTCCTGTGGAGAACACTGAAAGACACAGTGTACAACACAGTTCGTATGATGCCAGAAGACATGCAGGACCGCATTGTGGCAGCTTGCAGAGGCATTACGCCATAAACACTTCAGGCCGCTCGTCGCTTGCTACATGTGCATTTACTGATGTGAATTGCTGTCAATGGTAAACACATTGAGCACATGCTGTGAAAAGACCTAATGTTAAACATTTCAACCATAACTATGCTCTTTTGTACTACGCATGCAGATGCAATTGCATCTCCTTAGGTTGGTTTGTTCTATTTTTGTTGTGCATCTGTATGCACTTGTTCCTCAGTACAGTTAATGACTAGGAAACAAATCTCCTAAATTATGTTGGTATCTGAATAAAATGTAATGTATTGATATCTGACTTGCACTCACATTGCCCGTCTTCCCTACGCTGCAGTGCTCTCCTTTGTCTAATATCGCATACCACGCCCCTTGCCCCATTAAGGTAAGCACTACGCAATGCTGCTATTAGGAAGCGGTCCCGCCAGGATTAGTCACGACGCGTATTGCTTGCTTACAGCTGTGAGTACAGGTCCACTGCCCCATGTTACCGGCCCACTTAACTTAATCATATTTGCACATTATGTCTTGGCATTTCTGTGTTGCTTTCCATTGCATATTCTATATAACTGAATTCCTCTTTGCATGTACTTTCGGATGCCGTTGAAATAAATGTACGTTTCCAGGGGAAAAATCATAAGTAGTTTAATTATTTGTCAACACACGTGTTACTAATAGTCACTTTTCGGGAAATTACTTGCCCCTGTACGTAATTTCATTTAGTGAAAACCACATCTCGTGATCTGCAACCATTCCCGAAATTTTGGGAGTGTCCTTGTTAGGTGGACCACCCAGGAAACATAGTACACCCACAAAAGTAACATAAATGGGTTCTGCACAGCTTACCTTTTTAATATTGAGCAGGTCTTAATGGTAAAATAAGTAGAACGTACTAAATAAAATATATTAAAGTACGAGCAGTTCAGCAGCTTTGTTTAGGTTGGACGCCATGTTGGATAGCCATGTAAGAGTGCTAACACCACCTATCGGCTGCAGGCGTGAAAGATGATAGCTTAGTAAGCCATTGTATGGGATACAGTGCAGTTCGCGGTGAGTGGAATATTATGCGCACATGGTTTGCGATGTCCGAACCTGAATGTGTTAAGGCTTGTGAATGTAGAATGGAAGGTGCTCATACAAGTGTTTATGTGCGTAATATTCGGCTATGTGGCGGGTGTTACTTGGACGTTTAAATAGATCATGGTGTTTTGTCGAGTGAGGTAAGGTGCATGGCGGTAGGTGAATTGGCCGAGGACAGTGGAATTGTGCCCGCCACCTACCTAGGCAAGTTAATTCATGTTCTTTCGGAGTGTTTTACTGTTACTTTAAAACCCTAAAATCCTAGATTAGACTAAAATTGTAGTTTAGACTAAAATTGTAGGTTAGATTAAAACCCTAAAATCCTAGGTTAGATTAAAAATGTAAAATAGTGATTCGCTCATCATGGGATTAGGTTAGGGGGGCACATATTACGAAATTGTGTGGACAAAATTTAAATTGAGGTGTTTTTGTATTTTTGTGGGTGTATTTTTAATGATTTTACCCCACAATTTCCCTGATCTTCACAGCACTCCCCAGTATCATATTTGTGGTTTGTATTAGTAATACGTTAATGCCCCTAGTAAATTCATGTTTTGTCTGATTAGTAGAGTGGAAATATACCATTTTCAGTGATTTTTTCTTTCATTTCAGAAAAGCCCCTATTCTCAATAATTACAACATAAAATCAAAAATTGTGCCTGTTATTTGCATACTCAACTGTTTGAAATCGGTGTGAATAACCACATGGGAAAATGTGTATTATGCATTAATTCACCCACATTTCCATATATGAATGTAATATGGGGTAAAGGAACAAAAAGTATTATAAAATAACTTGAAGTACTGTATTGGTAATTATTAAGTTTAGTGGCTTTTCTACAAAAAAAATTCACAGAAAATGGTATATTTCCACTCTACTAATGATGCAGAACATGAATACACGAGGGGCATTAACGTACAACTAATTTCGTAATATGTGCCCACCTAACCTAACAGAACCTAACCCTACTATGGGTGAATCACTATTTTACATTTTTAAACTAACATGGATTGTAGGGTTTTACACTAACCTAGGATTGCAGGGTTTTAACTAACCTACGATTTTAGGGTTTTAAACAAACCTAGGTTTGTAGGGTTTTAAATTAACCTAGGATTGTAGGGTTTTACACTAACCTACGATTGTAGGGTTTTACACTAACCTAGGATTTTAGGATTTTACACTAAACTACAAATTTAGAATTTTAGGGATTTAAAGGAACCGTAAAACACACCAAAAGAATATCAACTAACTCACCTAGGTAGGCTGGTACAATTTTTCTGTCAACGGCCAATTCAACCTTACCTCACTCGAGGAAACACCATGTTCCATGTCGTGACGTCCCGCCGGATTGGTACGTCACGACCCACCCCGCCAAAAACACAATGGCTACTAAGCTGTTTCAAAAATTTTCTGTTAAATCACATGTACCGGGTCGCCGTGACGTAACAATACCTAGAAGCCAATAAGGTGACGGCAGGAATCATGACGTCACCAAAAATGAGAATGTCCGAGGTAAACAAAGCGGCGAACAACTCGTACTTTTAACTATTTTATTTAATACATTCTACTTATTTTAACATGACGCCCTCCTGAATATTAACAAGGTAAGCTGTGCAAATCCATTAATGCTACTTTAATTTATCTAGGATGTTTCCTTCAGAAAAGTCACTAAATTTAATAATTACCAAGGAATGTTTCCATACTACTTCTGATGACACCAATGTTAGTCACAGCGCAATTAAAAAAATTCATGTACCATCAGAGGATCAAACCCATACCAACTGTATGGGTCATTAGGGTGATAAATTAGGAACATAAAAGTGGTAGGGCGCATTCAGCTCTCTTCTGTTTGCAGTATTGTTCTGACCCAATGCTTGGTACATTGAAAATAGTTACCTTTATTTGAAATTCAAGTTCTTGTTAACTTATATGTTTGAAGTGCGTCTGGCCTTCCCTCTCCCATCTCTTTTAAAACAAATTTTTTTTGCATGCAAACTAATTCATTAATTTTTTTGTTTACATGCCAGTAATTTGTCATTTCATTAATATTGTAATTAAATAAAACAGATTATCATAATCTTCAGCATAATTTTATGAAATATTTTACATCAGAATATAGCTTTTTTTAAGTGATTCATTCCAAACAATATCAATAATTTTTATAGACATAGTACACACACTCAGGTTCATTCCAATTAGATTACATTTTACAACAATTAGTAAGCCAGTTAAAGTTTATTAAATAGGTCTACTGTGTTACATGGTCTCAAGGCTGTAGCACAAACACATACCAATAAACTTTTTATTTTATTTATTTATACTAGTTGGATATTACAATGACATTTATAAAATAATAGTCTCTTTGAGCAAACAGTTTGCTCTAAGTGGAGACGGACTCAATTAAGAAGTTACAGTACGTACAGATAGGCAGTAAGGGACCAAATAACAGATAAATAAACACAATCTTGCCATAAAACTGAACAGATTGATCACAGTAGCTATGCCTACATGATTAATTACATTGTAGGCAACGCAACATTACATAGCACACAAGATTTATACATATACTTTGTAGGCAGAAAACATGAACAGATATAAGCAAAATACAATATATAACAGGGAACATAGTAGTAAAATACAAGCAAGGCAGTCTTAATTGGAAATCCAAATTGGTAGTGGTTCCATTTATCAAAGCCAACAAATAATCCAGCACCATTATTGAAATAAGACAACACAAGAGAATCACACAGCTGTGATTTAATGTAGGGCCAAGATATTTTTTGAATTTTTTTACTGTGTTTAAGTTAATAATAATATAGTTGTAAAAATTTGGAAGTATGCTTAGACGAATCCATAGCACTGGTGAAAAAAATGTGTTGGATAAACTAATGCAATTGTTTGCTCTAATATTGTGTTACTTTTGTCCTTCAGACAGCTATGTTGCATTTAAAGACCCAAGTACTTTATATTAAGGCCACTTTCAATTTTTTTTTTTGTTAAAAATTACACTGCTTGGTTTTTTAATTCATATATATTTATTCTCCTTTTATTGTAATATTTAATTGCTACATGAAAATATATGTTTAATTTATGTGCAGAAATCATAATGTCTTTTGTCTAGAATTGTTGCTATGGCATAATGTGAGAGTTTACACAGTAGTATCCATTGGAACCAATCATTTCACTTGAGAAATCAATTTCTTACGTCCACTACGGTTGAAAAGTCCCACCAGAAGCATAGCTTCCTGCAACGTCATCCATTAACAGAAAACTGAAAAAAAAACTTTCTTCCGGTAAAAACCAAACAAAATGAAAATAGGCTACATTCTAGCTCAGAATAACTCAAAAATTAAATACAGTTAAAATAAGAATGAAAAAGCTAAACTAACTACTGAAACATTATTTTACACACATAGTAAATTAAAACTTTTATTCAAAAATGAATATTTTTCAATTAAGATTAATTACCAAATATTTTCTGGAGCCAGCATCTTTCGAATTCTTTTCTATATAATTGAATGGTGTGGAAATTACATGTTTCTGTAATTTTCTGGTTTTTAATACCTTGTCCATGTTATTTAAAATTTAAGACAACTTTAAAGTGTAAAAGCTATGTCAATGGTAACGTTTGTTTCTCGACATTCTTGCGAACAGTCAATATTTCTTGTAGTGTTTCATGTTGTTATTGATTGTGCGTTAGGACTTCTGAGGTTCCTGATGGTTAATCTTTGTCACAGCCCCATACATATTTTTTGAAACTCAAAGTATAGATTTTGTTAAGGGTTCCTTTGTCATAAGAATAGGTGTTTGCAGACAAGTCTCCTGCTTTTTTTTTTGTGGCTGCATCATCATAAGAATAAATGTTACTGCAAACACGAGACCTAGTTTATTTCTTGTGGAGCGCCAGCAAAAGAAAGAGTACCTCTATGAGGTATATCAGCAGAAATAGCATAGGGGCTGGTTGTGAGGATATTAACAGTTTCAAGTGGCCACTCCGTTATATTACATTGTATATAACCTCTACGAAGTTGCTCGTCCAAAATTGTACAGGAGCTGGTTACAATTAGAAAATAAATAGTTTCAGTCAAACAAAAAACTAAACGCATTGGCGGTCGTGTTTAACCGGTTTTGGCTATTTGAGAGTTGTGTTATGGTTACTATTGTTGCTCTCAATAGTAACATACACTTTACGCCTTGCCAGGCGATTCTTCCTCGGGTAAGTACACATGCTTTTAATACTATAGTTTCCAAATAACGTAAAGTCAAAAGTTACAGCACAAATAAATGCATTATTCTGGAGTGATCATATGTTGTTACCTACAGTTTGGGCAAGCAGTTTCTTCCTCTTCTGAGATCGTTCCCTTAGCTCTTTCAACATATCACACATTTTTACTAAATAAGACTTGTAACGACAAAATAATAATTAATATCTAAACAACTCCGTTCCGTTGTACCCAAAATAAATATTTTGTTTTCACAAGGAACTGACGTTTAGTTTCGTTATGTTGCCTCCCCGGTCCGCTGCTAAACAGCAATAAAAATACCAAGAATTATTACATTAAGTTGGAAATGTATTTTTTATCATTACATAGCCCGTAAAATAATGTTTCTTTGTATCTTCAAAGCCGAAAAAGTTACACTATTTAATTAAAGTTTCAAAAATACTACGCGTGATTTGTTGCCTATCCCGATACAATATCGTTTCGTATTTGTTTGGAGGGAAGCAAGTACGCGAAAGATGGAATTCAATCTGATTTTGAGGTTATATTAATATTTTGTTTTATTCTATAATTTGAGGATCAAACGAAATGGATAATCGCTATAAAATGGAGAAACATGTTCGATTTTCCTTGAGGAAGAATTCTTCGAAACCAGAGCAAGTTCAGTTGTTGGAAAAAATGCACCCTATAAAAAAAATGCCAGATGAAAAATTATCTAACAGTTCAGTAACGTCAAACGACCAAGGTATTTCCAAAGGCCGGAAAGAGTCCACTAAACCAAAGAAACGTTTAGTTAGGTATGTTGAAGAGAGTGTTGGTTCAAAAAAAGTTTCTGTTGTGCATTTACCGGAAACTTCAAAGAAATCAAATCATTCCTTTGCAGTGTATGATTACGAAGATACTCATCAAGACGTGGAAGATAAGTGCAAATATGATAAACCAGAACTTTTTTCCTCACTGACAGTAGCAAAGAGAATGCAGATAGTGAATAGAGCTGCATTCATGGGTAAAGCTGCAGTTCCAAGAATGGAGCAAGAAATTTTACTCGACAAGGTAGGGTATTTGTTACTCTGGTCTCAGATTAGGTGCAGAGGCTTATTTGTGTAACCAGTTGTCATAAATGGGCAAATGATTGCTACTTCCCTGAAAAATAAAAGGGAATTCAAAAAGCTGTATTTTTGTTGTTTACTGGAGATTTATTCAATACAATCCCTAGATACTTATATTCTGCTGCTTCTGCAATCTCTTGCCCCTTCCATCTGTACATGCCTCTGCTTATCACTCTCTTCCTTGTAAACCTCACTACCTTAGTTTTTCTTACATTTATCTTCAATTTATGCTGTACAAGCGAACCGGCCCGGCTTCGCCCAGGTACAATTGAGTTTTACAGTGATACACTAATAAATAAATTGGGAAATGACAATTCATTTATGTGAAAACTGATTATAAAATTATACTATGTTGGCCTAGGTTTTTAACTGATTACGGCAATCCTAAAGGAAGGAAATATTATTTACCCGATAGCCAAACAGTAGGGTATTGTTTTTGGAGTGTATCTGTGCAACTATCGCATAGTTACCACATTTCTGCTTTCCAGCGTTAATGTATGAAAATCAAAACGTGAGTTTCATCAAGTTGTAGCTTTAGAAATAAGTATACCTAGGTACTACTTTTTGCGCTTGGCTGAGGGATCTTAATCGATCACCAAAGTTAAGCAACAATCCCAGCGACACACATTTTGATGGGTGGCCATTTAGTGGCATAACATCTGAGCGCTTCCAGGCTTCAGAGGGCACGTTAAATATTCTATCCTGGTTGTTATTGATTGATCAGTCGTTAAACCATTTCAGACGCCCTTGGGTGGCCTGATAAACTCTGAGACACCAGAGGAAAAAATATTTTGGTCACGTTCCCAGCTGTTGCAGAATTACGTTTTGTTGTTATTCCACAGGAACCGTTCATTTTTTCGGGATAAAAGTATCATATGTCCTATCCAGGACCTAAAGTATGCTTCATTTCATGTAAGTTGGCCAGATTCTGACAGTCGGTGGGTGGCAATTTGATGTATTTAAAACAAACGACATGCCATTTACAAAATCCTGTATCAGCTGATGCATGAACGAACAAAAGTTAATGTTGCGTTGGTTATTCTGAGTGCACTGCAGATACACATTAGACCAGCAGAAAGTATGCGTGATAAGAAAGAGTTCCTAGGTTAATTAATACATTTTATTGTACGTGGTCATAAAACAGCAGTTTTTAGTGTTAGCAACTAAACTTCGTGCTAAAGTAGAAATGTATAGGTGTTCAAAATTAAAGGCATGTTAAAACTATCCGTATCCAAGTAAAACACAATTTCAAATCCTTTTTTTACGTCTTAATCGCCTCTCTCCAACCCCGCTTTCATTACGTGCTTGATATTAATTCCAAAAGCATACAGAAATATTGCATAATATTGTTGAGTTATTTTTTTGTAATAATTTAAAGAAATATATTTTAAATTTGTTTCGTTCTGAGCGGGTAATAGAAGAACAGTCAACTTAAAAAAAATATGCTATCTATTGAGCAAAATAAGAAGCTCAGACTTCACTCCGGACAGGATGTGCAAGCTACCTATCAGATTTTTCCCGAAGCATAACCAGCCAGAGAGAAGAAAGCTTCCATGCTAACAGATTTCGAACATATACCAATAGTTTTATTTTTCACGAGCTATGCATGATTTTTAAAGTAACATATATTTTGTGTACAGCGTTTACGAACGACCCTACACTCACCCGAGGCATCTCTAGCCGCCTGCCGTGCCACCCAAGTAGTTCACCAATTGCAGCACGAAGCAGCACCTCCTGGATGCGCTGACTCGTCGCCCAGTTGATGGCGAATGGAGACATAAACGAAAAGTAAACATTGGCGCGATGATCGTCAACTGTCAAGAATGTGGCCTTCATATATAAGATGGACTATAGCTACATACCAAGTTTTATCAAAATCCGTTTAGCCGTTATGGAGCCGAGTTTGGTCACGTTCCTGGCCGTTGCAGAATTACATTTTGTTTTTATTCCACAGAACCCTTACAATTTACCGGGATAAAAAGTATATTATGTCCTATTCCAGGACCTAAAGTACGTACATACCAAATTTCATCAAAATCCGTTCAGCTGTTATGGAGCTGAGTGGTAACAAAAACACACACACACACAGACTTTCGCATTTGTAGTATTAGTAGGATGGTCCACAACCATATCCTGTCAATATCTGCCTGAAAGTTTTCACCCCCTCCCACCTCTTCATACAATACACAATCATCTGCAAACAATCTTATTTTTCCCCATATCCCCAAACCTATGTCATTTACCATTATGGTAAACAACAGAGGACCCAGCACGCTTCCCTGCGGCACCCCTGACATAACCTCTACTTCCTCCGATACTGCCTCCCCCATTTTCACCCTCTGTCTTCGTCCCTTGAGGAAGTCCCAATCCAATTCACTACCCACTTGTCTGATATCAGCTCATCCACGTTCTTCATCAAAGTTCCATGGGGCACCTTATCAAATGCCTTCCCAAAGTCTATGAACCAGGCATCCACCTGCTTCCCCTCATCAACTGCCTTGAAGCAAGATCCTCTAACAGCCCAGCCAGCTACGTCTCACATGAGTATCCTTTTCTGAAACCATGTTAACTCCTCCAACCAATTCCTCTTGTTCATAACATTCACCACATACTGATCTGTAGCTAGTGTCATGCTTATGAAAGGACTCATTTTTTCTTAAATAAATGACTGTTTTTGGACACGAATATGAGTACTGCAACATGTACTCACATGCAAATGTTAAAATCTCTGAGCTCTCAAAAAGATGTCTACATGAGTCTGACATTCTTTTGCCATTGATTATTCTTACAGCTCTCTCTTGAATTGAAACACTTTTTTACTGTCAGTGGAATTACCCTAAAAAAATCATACCATAACACATGATAGAATGAAAATATGCAAAATACACCATTTTTCTCGTATTTCTGTTCAAGACCTCTGCAACACTTCGTAGAGCGAAACAGGCTGAACTTTGTTTAGCTAAAATATATGCAATGTGAAATTAGTTTGCAGTAAACCATGCATTTAGCTCTGTAAATGTTGTGTCTGTTTTTTTACTGAGTCTCCAGATACTAAGATGCTAGTATCATCTGCAAATAAAATTGGAGTAGTGCCTGGGGTTAAGGCACATGTGAGGTCATTTATATAAACTAGGAAGAGTAGGTAACCTTGCTATGTTTGAGACAGAAGTTTAACTACAAACACCGTACATTTTTTCATCAGTACAAAGACAAATTGATTAGTTGATGACAGCATCTAAATAAGCAATACAGCTGTTACTTGACCCCCTTGAGATAATAGCAGGGGGGTACATATAAAAAAGTATACATTGGTGCTAGTATTGCCGAACTGTCAAAATATTGCCTTCATAGCTGGAATGGAGTGTACTACTACTACAGTTATTATTTTGGCTCGATCCATTGGCTTAGCCATGAGGGTGTGGGGGGGGGGACAGCTGCCTCCCTCCCCTCCCCTAAATCCAGTTCAAGTAAATTAAATAATCTCAATTAATACTACAAGAGTGGCATGGTACAAGATTCCGATGTGTTTTTTTTAATAACGTGATTTTGATAGATTTTCTGTACACTTTAAGTTTGAGTAAAGAAATTTAAGACAATTGTTTGAGACAGAGTGTTCTGAATCTACTAGAAAGCATCACGGTGAGTGTGTGTAAGCTAAAACTCCTATCCCATTCACAAACTCTGTCCCCACTCCCATAACATAAATCCTGGCTACGCCCGTGTCTCAATCCTCTTTATTTTCATAAGAATGTTAAGTTTTAACTAGGTAACGTTTACCGAAGATTGATTTTAAAAGTACTCCATTGACTTTTCTCTTGTTTAGCTTTCATGAATACTCAAAACAGCTCCAACTTTTTTTTGTAAAACCTTCTCTTCCCACTCCTGTAGGGTGACAATAGTCAACTTCATACCATTTTAATTCCTTTTTATAAACTTTATTACAGAATAGGAATATAGAGTGCAACCAATGTGGGCTGACCACGTTACCCATGAAAAAAGTAATCAGTATTAATCTTTCGAAATATTCTATTTTACCAACAAATGTTGTTTTTGGCGTATGCAAAGGGATTTTATGAAAACAATAAACGTTACATTTGCATTTCAAATATAGGTTTTTACTAAGCTACAAAAGTAAATTGAACTACAGATTGAATTCTCAAAGGCTTCAAATTCATAGATCTAACAAACAAAAGAAGTTCAAAATTTGAATTCAAAGTAAAATATATGGTAACCTTGGACATTGGTGTACATAACAGGCAAGCTGTCTTTACATAACCTAAGCAACCTCACTTACAGTTTTTTACCCCTACCTTTATTTGTTGCACCTTATTCTTGGTCATGCCTCTTCTGGTAATCACCAATTAGCTTCTTTTACACATACTAAACATCTTTATTATCCATTGTCTGTATTCCAGACGCTGCAAGTACGTAGTGTATGTGCTCTTTAAATCTGCTCACAATTCAGTGGCACATATTTCTTGCCATATTACTCACACGCCTATACTTCTTGCTGCTTGATCACTCCTCAGCTGACGCTAGTCCTCATTCTGCTGGATGTGAGTAGTGAATAAATGTGTGGAAAACATTGACAGAACCTAAGAAGTTGTGTGATTAATAGTGGAATCAGAGTAAAAGTGGCAGTGTACTTGCTTCTTTTAAGGTAAAAATAAAAGAGTGGCTCTCAGCAAAGTACTTCATCAAACTGTACAACATCCAGAACTTGTTTAAAAAAATATATAGCACACACACTACCAAAATTTCCAGGAAAGTTTGATTTATGTTGCATATGAAAGGAGAATGTTTATATTTTGTAACACTATAAAATATTTTGCTAGAATTTACTAATTAAAATGTTTTAAAAATTTGTTAATATGAGTATTTGTAATTAAAATTTAAGCATATTTCCATTCTAAATGTTTTTAAAGCACATTTTACAAGAAAAATTATGACAATTATAATAATTAATACTCTGGTTGTGTGTAACAAAAAATTAGTAATAATGTCTACAAATATTTTTAATAATTGATTCTATGCACATACCTTGTAGCTGCTAAATTTGTAATTTTTATAACTGAAATAAATGAATTCTGCATGTTGTACAGTCTGGTTCAGTGCTCCATTTGAAGCCACTCGACTTCTACCTTAAATTGCATCTTCTTCCTTGCAGACAGCGAGCAAAGTCAGTTTCCGCCAAGAACAGCAGCTATACCGCGACCTGGTGAACCTCACCATCAATGAAGGAGACTTGATGAACGAAGAGGCAAAGAGACGCCATAAGCATGCTGGTCACTCAAGGAGACGTGACCTTGAACCACAGCTGTCCGACTTCTTCAAGCCATCATTCTGTGACGAGTACAGTGCACCATGTCAGCCAAAGCTGAGAGGTGTGGACAGAATTAGGAGGTATAGTGGTTTGTCTCTGTACAAATGGTGCCAGGCATGGAAACAGATGGCATAACTTGATCTCTTACTAGTTACTTTATTTACTGTATTAAGAATTCTCTACTTATGGGAATTATTTTAACTCTCAACAACCAGAAATAAATTATCTTATTGATGAGAATTTTAAAAGTTCAACACGAGGCATCTGCAACTACTAGAGCTGTTCTGCAGAGATTCCTCAAAACTTCTGACATACATTTTAAATTTTTTTTCATCAGTTTCATTTACCTGATTATTGTTGACAACTTATATTTACTAAGTGTGTAATAAATAATTTTTTATGTATCTGTTCTGTGCAGTTTATTGGAATGTTTACTACTGGTGTTTGGCTTAATTTTAAAATTATGATCAATTCATGTTGAAATGTTTGTGGCATTTATTTTACCATTTTGCCAACATTTAATGTACTGTATATTCTAGTTAACGTCAGGGCCAAGTTTTTATTAAGGACTATGCTAATTCACTTATTGCAGAATTTTAAAAGTGATTTTTTTTTAATTTGTTGTGCAAGATTATGCAAGTGGCTCTTTNGTTAACGTCAGGGCCAAGTTTTTATTAAGGACTATGCTAATTCACTTATTGCAGAATTTTAAAAGTGATTTTTTTTAAATTTGTTGTGCAAGATTATGCAAGTGGCTCTTTGATTATCTTATCACTTAAATAACGTTTTTTAACAGAATAAAATAAGCAGTAAGAATTGAAAACTTCAACCTTGGAGTGACATAGCCCCTAAGTAGTACAGTAAAGCCCCAATTTTGCGACCCCAGATTTTTGTTTTAATATTGATTTTACACCATTCTCAAAAACCATTAAAAAAAAAGTTTAAGAAAAATAAAAAATAGTAGGCAAAAATGCAATAAATCACAGTCAAAGTTCGTAAAAGAATATTTATCAGCATGCAGAAATAACAAATAGAAGTTTTGTCGATACTGTTCTGTGTAAACCCATTGGTTAATTAATACCTTTCTGTGCACACGCCTCGTAACTTTGGCATCACATGTGACTCATGATATTGTAAAACGGGGCTTTGTCTCAAGCACTCCTCTCTCCACTTCTGCATGCCCTTATAAATTCAACAATGAACAATGCTTGATGCTGCATGCATAGTAGCAATGCTAGTCTCTCCCTCCCCCACCAATTTAACGAGTACAGATTTTATGGGGTCAGAATCTGCTTTTAGAGAGAGCACCGTAAAAATGAATGGGCACAGATGGACGAGGGGAGGAGGACACTTTCAAACATCACAGGTCCCTTTATCCCCACCTCGTTGGTCATGAGAGGAAGGGTGTGAGTATGCAATTCTGATTGTTAGACAACAGTCTTACATTCACCAACCACGTAATGGGAGAAAACAAGGTCACCCGAGGACATCTAAAGCTTATCTCTCCAAGCAGAATGTTCACAACTTTACAAAATGCACGTTTGCGCCATTCTTCATGGATGCACTGCACCAGAGATTGTGCACTCTTGCGTGGTACAAGCCGTTCATAAGAGTTTGTTGAGTCGGTGGTCGCCCATCAATGGGCTTTGTGTTTAGAATTACCAGAGGAGGAAATAGTTAATATAGTGTTGGGAAATTTGGCCTCCCATGTACGTACATAGTGTGCGTTATTGCTGGTCCCGCAAACTATTTCAGAGCTCTGTGCACTTGCGGTAGAAATAGAAGGGTGGCTTGCAGCAGCAGCAGAATATTGATCGGCTTTTCCTTCGCCAATGCTATTATCCCCTTCACAGGCACGTGTTGGTGATGTTACCGTGGTAATAGAGTGGAAAATCACAGTTACGAAATTGGGCTAAGCGGGGACACGTCAGCATTGAGTGTACGAAACTGCGTACCGCCTTTCATAAGCGCAAGTGTTTTAGGTGTATGCTATGTGGGCAATTGCACGTGGACTGTACGAAGTTGGGAAACGAATGATGGCTGGGAATTTGTGTGGTATTTTCAGCCGTCGTTCAAATTTGCAAAAAAAAAAAACCCACTTTGGACAAAAAATGTATTGTGCAGGTTGCGTCTGGGGGGACATTGTACGCGGCCTTGATCAATATCATGCACTGTGAAGTGAGCTGGAGTTTCATAAAGAAGTTGATACATGCTAAGGTGCTCTCAAGTGTGGTCTGTATCAGGTAAGTTGGCGAGATTTTGACAGTTCAACGAAAGTAGCACCAAATGTTTACTTTTTGTTTATGTATCCTTTCGTCATCAGCTGGTGCGTCAAGTTAAGACTGTATATTATATCAACACACTGTCAATTAATCCATTTGCCATTGTACTGTAATGCTAAACAAATTTTAAGGTATTTTAGACTGACATCTGTCTAAAAAATTTGTAGGTTATAAAAGTAAAAATATATAACCTTGCAAAAAAATTTAATATTTGCGAACTATTTTTATTTTATCCGAGACAGCGAATTTGGGTTAACATTTGCGAAACGGTAATTGTAGTTCTTATAACACACTGGACGTTACAGCTAATACATTAAGAATTGAAATAAAAATAATTTTGGGGACTTGCTTGACAACGCAATTTCATTTGCCAACTCACCAACGACTTTGCAAAGCGGGCGGCAGAACAACATGGCGTGTATGGACATAGACCTAACGATTTCCGGCCCAAAGGAAATTACCAGCAAACAAAATTGCTGTACACAAAAATGCATGTTACTTTAAAAATTATAGAGAGCTCGCAGGAAAATAAAACCATTGGTATATGTTCGTAAATTAAATTTGTTATTTTACATAAGAAATATAAATTTTCTGACTGGTTAGTGCTTTGGCAGCGCATGGCATGGCGCTACGCTTTTGTGAGCTGAATGCGTTTCTCAATAGATGGCAGCACTTGGCCTGCAACCTGATCCCGTCTTTTTAAAAGTTTACTTTTCTCTTATTACTGGCTTGAAACGACACAAGTTTAAAATATATTTCGTCAAATTATTTGAAAAAAAATAATTCAACAATACCCTGCGATATTTCTGTAGGCTTTTGGAATTAATATCAAGTGTGTATGGAAAGCATGGATGAAGAGTGGGGATACGACGTGGGAAGATCTCCCAAGGTTTGAAGTCGTTTCATTTTAATACAGATCATTTTAATGTGCATTTATTTTGAACACCTATACATTTATACTTTAGCATGAAATTTAGTTTTTAACACTAAAAACCGCTGTTTTATGGCCACGTAAAATAAAATGTATTAATTAATTTAAGAACTCTTTCTTATCCGCGTATTTTCTGCTTGTCTAATGTGCGGCGGCTCCGTCTATACCTCCTCCTTGGTTACTTTTCCTTCCACGCATGTGCGATAGCTAGCCTTCCCCTCCTTTTGTTAGTGTTAATTTTTGCGTAGGCCTTCGGGCACTCACTCTCTGTTTGGGCACCGACTCGTCGGCACTTCTCCAGCCTTGATATGGTTACGTGATATACTGGTATGAACAGATGTGCTGCTTTACCATGCAGGTGGGTTGAACGTTTGGCATGTTTGTTTAAAGTTTTAATGATATTGTTTTAAGGGCTAGTTAACTTCACCGGGATTTGCTGACAATTGTATTCTAAATTCTGTACTCTGTTGAAGAGGGTTTTTGACGATTTGCCTGTGGTTAGCCCGAGCTGGTTGCCGCGTTGTAACGTAATACGGAAGTAAAATGTACCGCACTGCTTTCGCTTTGTTACTTCCAGTTGAAAGTATCCTACACCCACCTGCAGGTTTTAATTGAATTTTACACGTTGCAATTTTTTAGTGCTCTTATTTACACTGTGTTTTTCTACTGGTAATAACTTTTCATGTATTTTTGGTATGTTGGTATAGAAAGGGGGATTTAGCCTTGGCTCCTTATGAGCACCTCCCCTGTGAATGTTGTCAACATTTTATACGTCTTTATTTTAAATGCCCCTGCTGATGCCTTTGTTTGGCTCAAGTTTTGAGTGTGTTTCGTGCATGCGGCTGTCTGTTGTGAAACAGTTTTATTATTATTAATATTTTAGTTGCCCCTGCCGACGCCTCCATTCGGCATCGAGACAGAATGTGTGTTATGGACTCGGTAGAAGTGCAATGTAGTCTGCATTTTGAGGTTTACATGGCATGGATTGGCCAACATGCATTCAATGTATGGTGGCACAGGCTGCAGTGGTCCGACAGCACATAATTTTACCAGCAGAAATGCCCAAACCATGTGTGACTGCATGTTTGAAGTATTGCCTACAGGACTTTTATCATCACTAAATATTTGTGTCTCTTTTAGAAGGAAATGGTAGGTCCTAGGCACTTGCAACAAGATGAGCTTTTTTGTTGCAATAAAATTATCTCAAAATTTCATGAAACTTGAAGGGAAAAAAGTTGTATGCAATAAGGTGACCAACCCTATTATTTTTAAGAATGTGGAAGGTCTTAGCACCTGTTTTTTCATAGGTTGAAGTCTCAATATCGCCAAACATTATCCAGAGAATCATAGTTTAATTATACACCGTTTATGATATTTTGTAAAAATTTCATTTCAAAACTCTATTTTCAGGGGCTCATATCTCCCTTAAGAATTGAACTAGGTTATAAGTTGTATATCATATACATATCTACCTCATTTTTCACAAGGCATCACCTCCCAAAATATTTTGGGTGAGTTTCAAACATAATACTGTTATAGGTCTATTGTACACGTTTCATAGAAACCTTATATTTTGTTTGATCCACCAATATTCTTTGTAACTTCTGAATGTTGCAATGTATTAAATAAACTTTAATTCAAATGCATGTAATTGCCTTGCATACATGTACATCAAACATAAAATTCTCATTGGTTTGGTTTTAATTAAACTTGTTTGTCTTAAAATATGACAATAACAATACAATTTACTACACATAAACACGTATGAAAACATTTTTTATGTAGATTTAACCGTATTGTTGCAAAGTGTAATTAAACATGAACAACATATGAAATCCTTAACTTGGCAGTTAAACGTAACTTGCTCTTGGCACTCATGGTGACATTTGGTCGCTGATTTTATAAATAACATAAAAGAATGATCCTACTTCTTACTTGTATTGGAAACAGATGCATAAATGTGTCTAATTAATATTAATGAATCTTGGTACACATTAGCTCAGAATGCAATCATTTCTGCACTGTGTCTGTAGTCAATGCAGATGGTTTTTTGAGTGCAAATGTGGCTGAACAACAAAACTTGCTTTGGGCATTCAGTGGTAATTGCTCTTTCCTAGTTTTCAATGTTAATTCAGTGCAGTCAGACAACGCCATTGAAATGAGAACAACTGTGTCAAGCAAAAAGTGTATTTGGGGGTGGCAATACTGCACGTTTTAAACATCATTGTGTACAAACTTGGTATGGTGCCGTAAGTGTGGCACCTTCCTGAGTTCTCCAGATTTTGTTGATTCTTGTGCTTTTTTTTATGTAATTTCTTCTGAATTTTTTGAAGTTATACTTCTTTTGGCATTTTAAGGTAAAACGTTTAGTGTGCAACGAAATTTGACAGTGAACGTGGTAGGGGTATGACCCAACCAACGTGCAGTTGTGCATGCACGACAGTGAATGTGCGTATCGTCTAGCTATATACAAAGTATGGTAAACAACATAGCACGTGGTTATATTTAAAACCGACACACAATCAGTTCATGTAATAAGCAAATTGAAAAACATTTAATTTATATTAGTAATTCATTGTGAATATATATCTTATTAATTAATTTTACTTACATTGTGCCGTGAAAAATTTGTTAGTGACGAAAATTGTATAATAAAATTTTGAAAGTATTTTGAAGCATTTGAGGTTAATTTTTTGCAAGTATTATTTTATTAAGTTGTACTTATTTTGGCGCGTTGAGGGTAATTTAATTATACCTTTATTAATTGTATTTAATGTCTTTCTTCAGTCATTTTATCGTTTTCCCTACTTACATAAATTATTTGCATACATAATAAAATTTTATTTTAGTCAAGCCAAAGAAGTCACGTAAGTACTTTCACCTTTTTTTTTTTTTTGTAGGGAGGAATTACTCCTGGACATTTTTTACTGTTAAGTAAATTAATGAAACCTGATATTTGGAAAATGTCAGGTAAGTGTTCGCTCCAAGAAAGTGGGATAACATGGATTAGTTTTACAATTAAAATTGAACACATGGTGTAAATACCTACAATTAAAGAATAGAAATAAAATATTGCAAGAAGGGCCACTGATAAGTGTGTCATTTGGTTGTGGGTGGGCTTTTGCTTTCTTTTTTAGCCAGATCATGAACAAGTTTTAAAAGGCATGAAAAATATTAAAGTGTAAATCTGTAGGCACCATGAAAGTAATATGTATTAAGTGGTCAATTTTTTTTTCTCATGCAGGAGTTACTTTAAAATAGGTCTGCAAATATCTGGGACATTCAAAAGAGCTCGTCGCTAAACACCTTGAAATCTTTTAGTTTTCAGCCTCAAAATAATTTTGCAGTTATTTGCGAGTTTTACAAAATTAATTTTATACTTCTGGCTTATATTGTGTGCATGACTGCAACGAATCATATTATTCTCCCAATTATTATATATTTACAATTTTTTAATAAAATTTACATCTACAAACAAATTAATATTCTTTGTTTTACTCACATGAAAACAGGTTTTCAATACAAAAACAGTAAAAATTGTCAAACTTGCACAACAAAGTTTCAAACATTTCAACTTCATGCTAAAAGTGAGTCTCATGCTAAATTGGTCAACACTATTAATGAAACTATAAAAAAAATTGCATGACAATGTACAAAATGTTCTCACTGCTCCATAAGTTTTTGTAAACAAACTTAAAATGTTTTTGTACGAAAGTGATCTCTAACTTTGCAATACTCGAAACTATTTCCAAAACATGGCACCAATAAATGGCACTAGGAATCATTGCATCTCAAAATCATACCACGGACTATTCAGTTATGCACATCAAGGCCCTACAAAATCAATTACTTCGCCATTACAACTTGTTGCACACCGCAGATGGTGTTTTAAGTTGGCAAGAAATTAAAGCTAACAATATTTCTCAAATCCACTCGAAGTTGGTACACAAGCATGTTGTGTGTGAGGTTTTCTGCCAACTGACTGAGTATCTGAAGTTTTCACATCCACTTCCAGAGGCCAGTTACATTTCAAGTTGGAACTGATCTTGAACTTCTTCAGGTACAGGTCCTAAAAAAAAAAATACAGTTACACGAGTATACACAATCCTACAAAATATATGTGACAAATTAAAATAGTGGCCAGGGTTCCCTAACCAAAACTTGCATAATGGGAATAGTCATGCCAAGGTGAAAGTGCGCGAGTCTGTTCTTCATAAAGCTAGCTGCTTACATTATTAATCTGCTTAGTTCAATATAGCTCTTATGATTGCAGGTGCTAGCAAAATAGAAGCATGTCATTTTTTTCCAACTCAGACCAATATGTTAAGAGACCAAGAAAATTTAATTTGTATTTAGTGTTTGAAGTATAATAGGCAGTGGTGAATAATAATTATTATTTTCCACAATCCTCACACTTGGCAAAATGCATGCTTCATAGTTTAAGAACACAAATAATGCCAAACAGTTTTTTTTTTTTACATCTAGCACAAACTTCTTGGCTGCTCAAGGTCAGTTGATTTGCTGTGCTTCTCTCACTAACTGGTGCCAGTAGTCTAATGCTGCAAACTAGGCAACAGTCCACAGCTATGTTACAGTGACTACATGCGAGTCAAGCAAAATGTTGTGTTAAAAAATCTTGAAAAATATCATTAATATCCAATTACTCTTTGCAAGAGGCTTATTTTGCTGAATAACTCTATGAATATCCTAGTTCTGTGTCTTTATACGTTTTTGTTTTATATTATTAAAGAGAGAGCATGATAGCTGGCATAAACTCTCAACTATTTTCTAAAAAAACAAGATTATTATTAGTTCTTCCTCTTGGAAAAAAAAAAATATTTATTATGTTTATATATATGTGCCCCTCTAGTTTGGAAGCAAACAATAATGAAGTCTGACTTTTGGTTAGTCAACACACAAAGATAATTTTTACCAAACCAGCTGCCTACTCCACCCAGTGTTGGTATCTGCTCTAGCATGTAGCCCCAGGACCACGATGGGCTTTGAAATATTGTCACTGTTTTTCATTTGCTTTCGTATAGAGTTTCATTGAAATTATGGTGCTAAACTTTGTGCTAACACCAATACTTGCATAATTATCAAACAAATAATTTTGTGAAAGTATAAATTTTAAACAAATGAAATGTTTGATAGCAAGAGTGTGTAATGTTTGTAAATGTACAGTAGGATGGATATGCAAGGAGAGAACAGCATTGCATTTATGTCAAAAAGCAGCATTTGTTACTTGTGGTAAACAAATTTTTGTCAGAAAACAAGTTACAGATTTTTATGACTTTAACAAAGATTATCTTCGGAGAGCAGTGTTAGAATTTTATGATAAGGAAAAAATTCCAACGACAAAAAAAATTACTGCAGTTATGGGTGACAGAATAGATTATGCTGGTTCAACTAACTCAGCGGCAAAATTGTTTCAAAGTGTCAGTTTTTGTTATAAGAAATTTAATGACTGGCACAAGTTTTTAGTTGATAGGGAATACATTACAACTAAACTAGTAAATTCTTACAGAAAATGCATGACTTTCAACAGTCTGGGGACAGTAGACATATAATACTTGGACATGACATGGGTAAACAAAAACTACACCAAAAAATCTACATGGCAAGATTCTGCAGGAAGTGGTGGCTGTGAAGTTCCTATTGGTAAAGGCAGTCGTTTGATCCTATGTCACACTGGGTCAGCCAAAAATGGTTTTATCCCCTAATGCAATGGATGTTCATGTCAAAATCTAAAATAAGTGATTATTTATTATCACTGTGAAATTAACACACAATCAGTTTTGAACTAACTGGACTGTTTAGAAGAGAGCTGTGTAATAAACTGTCCATATTATTCTGTTGTTATTAATAAATTTCCCACATCTGCCAACAGGAAAAGTGAAATCATAGCATGACTCTCTAACAACAAAAAGTCCTTTTTAACTTCAACAGAAGTGAAGATTGAACTTCCTAATCATGTAAAACAGAATAAAAAACTGTACTGTATGAATTAGATTTGCTAGCAAACAAAAGGCGGCGTACTGTGATTTGTCCACCCCTTTATCGTCAGTCTAATAGAAATGTTATGGGCCAAAGCAAAAGCCAAAGTTGCAGAACATAACAACATTTAAAATCGCAGATGTAAACAAACTAATGAACGATGCCCTTGACACAGAATTATGAAAGAAGACTGGATATCAAAGGTGAACCACGTAGAAAAACTACAAGAAGAAAATTTTTGTTGTGCATGACTGTGCGCTTGAATATAGTGGAATTAATCTGCAGGATAGTGACACGGACAGTATATATTCTGGTCCTGAGACAATATTGAACAGTGAAGACGATACAAGATCTCAGTGTGGTAATAAATAAAACTTTTGTTGTTCCAATTTGACGTACTGCTACATCTCTGTTTACCAAATCATAACCTCTTTATGTGTATAGTAAACAAAGGTGCACTACTACACAGCAATAGTCATACTCTGAAAAGACATGTTGTTTTCCCAACTGCTCACCATGAGGGCTACATTTTGCTATTGTCAGCAACTAAGATAACGTGACGATCAAAGGGATTTTCGCGCTCATTGCACACACCATTTGACAATATCTATGTTCGGTTCGTGTTTTTGGCAAAAATGTTTTGTTGTGTAGCACAATAATAATTTCATATTGAGACATGCCAACTTCAGTGTAAATTAGTTTCATGGGTGCTAATTTAGTTTTCCCATCAAAAAACATATTTAAAAATGTTTGCAAGCAAGACATGAAATAAATAATTAAAATAATACAATTACACTTATATACAGATATGAGATGATTTAGTGCAGAAGACATATACTGATACTTAATCAATTCAATATTTATAATGTTAATATTTAGGTCTGAACAAAATTCTAGTATGTTTCGCTGATATGAGAAAATGCATTTCTTATTCAATAGGAGTTTACCTCAATTACTGTGTTTTTGGAGTAAATATGTTATGTAAACACACTTCTAATTTCAAATTTTAGTAAAGAATTAGTGCTCTACTCATACATTTAAATATAACCACAGATTCAGTGAACCATATCACTGTATATTTGGTTATGCATTTATAGTGAGTTAAAGAAAATTATGTTCAAGATTTACAGCCCTTGCATTTTAACATTTTGCTACACTTGCATCGTGAAGGCAGACATTTTATTTTGCAAGTTTAAATGTACTGAAAATAGATATATCTTTAAAGATCCTTTTAATTCATGTTGCTACTACATTAAGGCCATACTAGTATTTTCAATGCATCTTTAGAAGCGATTTCTTTTTATTTTCCCACTCAAAAGTTGTCAGCCATTTACACACATGGCATGCCAAATTCATTAGGTTATGTCACTACTTTACCTTAAATAAAAAGTCAAATCATCATATGTCCAACCAGCTATCAAACAGGAAATTTTAACTTACAAATTGTAACAATTTTCAAGTAATAATAATAATTACCATTCTTTTGAGGCGTTGAGATGGAATGAGTCTCTTTAGGAAGAACATCAGGTGCACCTTTCAGCAAGTTGCTTGGAAAACTTGAAATATCAGAGGGAGGGGTTCTCGCAAGGGGTGAGTTGCGTAGGTTCATCAGAAATGCTCTCTCATACACTATGCGAGTACCTGCAACAGGGAAATATTTTTAGAACTAAAATATAACTTTAAGCCATAGGCAAATTTGCACCACATATATGCAGCTTCATTTTTGTCAACGGAGTCAACAAACAGGTATTCAAATTAACATCTTAAAGTAATCTGCTATTAATAGTTTGATGTCTGTTAGCTAATCCTCAATTCAGGCTGTTTTTTGAGTAACAGGAAAATAGAAACAGCTGCAGTGCCAAGAAAAATGGCATTGCAAAACTCTACATATAGCTACAAGTGTTTATGAAGTCTTTACAACAGACTGTGTTTGATACCTGCTTCTCAGAATTGTAAAGAGGCTGTTTTTTCTTGTGCCAAATTACTGTTCTGAAACACACACACACATGCATTCTGCAGAAATCAGCATAGATATTAATTAATATATTTTTAAAAAAGTTATGGAATTAAATCTTGTAAAAAAAACTGCAGGTAAAGCATACAATGGTTTTAATGGGTTGCAGGTATCAGTGTTTCATATTGCTGCACAATATTTTCTTTCAAAACTCTTTCATGTTTTAATTCAAATCGCATAAGTGATTAGGTAAACTGATGCCTTTACCACACATAATTTCCTACACTAATATATTTTATCAGTGTTGCTATTGCTCTTCTGCTTGTCTAGTTACCAAGTATTTAAGGTAATCACAAAAACAGGGTTTGGTATACTTTTCCAAACAAAGCAATTATTGTGACATAGACTTTTTTTTAAACAAATCTCAAAATTTGTATTATTCAAAATCAAGCATTAAAAACTTTTAGTTCCATATTCAGTAACTGCTACCAATACATGATTGTACCGTAAAAGTATAACAGATGCTACAAAATTTACAGAGGTAACACTTAGGGTCTATGTTCAAGAAATGATGTAGGTCTAGGGTAATTGTACAGAATAGGGGCTTTTCTGAAAAGAAAATAAAAAATCACGGAAAGTGGTATATTTCCACTCTACTAATTACACAGAACACTAATTACTAGAGGCATTAACATATTACCAATACAAACCACAAATACGATAGTAGGGAGGGCTACGAAGATCAGACCATCTTAGTGTGTTTAGTGCATAATTACAGGAAGCATGTCTGTCAAAAACTACGACATCTGTGCAAAACTTTTTAGAATAGTTTCAAGCAAAAATATTTTAAGATAGTGAGATTTTTGTGTATTTCTAAGAATTTCTTAAGAATCCTGAGTAAATTGTAAAAAAAAAAAAAAAAAAAAAATCGGAGCAAGTTATTTAAAGCAGTGTTACGATGCAGTATCCGGGAGTGTTTGTTATAAACGTTATCAGATAAGATGTTATCGAATGCTGCACA
Organism: Clitarchus hookeri; assembly: GCA_002778355.1. Lineage (NCBI taxonomy): Eukaryota > Metazoa > Arthropoda > Insecta > Phasmatodea > Phasmatidae > Clitarchus > Clitarchus hookeri. Next base: position 178,024 of record NQII01003998.1, read on the forward strand.
CCGGTAACTAGGATACAGTTAGCTGTTGGGACTAAGCAGTGAATTTATACTGTGAATGACTTAATTTACACACCACCAGGGGTAGTAGAGTACAAGGTTCCTCCCGGAGTCGACGAGTAGTCGGCAGGCATCTGCGATGCATCGTTTAGAACGACCCTCCTGGAAGGAATACTTTGGCTGTGGGTCGCCTGGCGAGCGATTGGAGACGCCGACATGTTACCGAAAATCCTTTCACTTGTTCACTGCAAGCATCCACGCCCAGAAACACACACACCAAACGCCCAAATACTTGCAATACGTAACGCGATGTTTGCTAACCGACGACGCGCTACAGACGGCGAACACTTTTAGTTCCACCAGAAATAAACAAGGCTTTATACAGACGTGCCACCACACTAGTCAACTTGAGCACTCGTCCGTCAGTACTACGAACAAAATCACATCTGGGCGAATCCGTAAAAATTACGCTATTGGCATTTTTAACACGTGTTTACATACCAGTTTTATTTCGCCGGGGATTTTTACTTGTCGCGTCTGAAAAATTTACAAATCGTCTGTATGTTCTTTTGACTAGCGTAGTAGTTGTTTTCGTCTCCTTCGCAGCCTGCTACTGCGCAGTTCTTGTTTTGATGCGGAGTAGCGCGATTTGAATCGTTCAAGGCTATTGGTTGTTGTTGGGCGAGAGATAAAAGTTTACTGTTCGGAATGCACGTAAACTGACCGCGTCTTGTAAAGTTGTACAATGTGGCTGATTAAAAAGTTTTATGTCGGTAGTTAAGTTAAACAAAGAACTGTAGTGGTATGTCAAATACTTAGTTTTATTACTTTTTCCCACGTGACTTGTGTACATTTAAATTTACGCACCTAAAGCACACGTTACGTCATTAGTCCCGATTATATTTTCCTACACACACGTGTTAGTGTGATAAATTTCCCCCCCGCAGTAAGTAAAAAGAATAAATGTAGTTATCAGTATAAATTTTTTTAAGCAGAGACGTGCACTGCAAATTTTTATTTTGGTCCGGGGGGGGGGGGAGTGTTTTGAAAATACGTGGCATATATTATGCCTGTAATACAAAATTATAGCAGTAATCATTTTTCTTTTGTTTCTTGTTCTCTTAATACATAATGCTATTGATAATATTTAGATTTAAAAGGTTTACAGTGAACAGTGAAAAAAAAAGGGGAGGGGGACAATTCAAAACATGTTTGCATTCTTTTGTCCGGGAAGCAATCTTCCAACCATTATTTCTTTGGGGTGGCGGGACGTACTGTTTCTTTGCAGCCAGGCACACTATAGGGTTGCAAACAAGAGGGCGTGGCAGCAGTATTAAACTATTTGAACGGCAGTGGCACGAATAAAAATTTAAAAAGTTGAACTTTTATGAGTAGTGTACTGCATAAACATTACACATAACTACCATGTTTGACAACACTGTTTATGCTGCACAAGAATTTGACCGGTTTACTTATTATTATCACCATACAATCGATTCATCTTTAAATATATAGTTCGCTAGGGTTCGTCAAGTGAAGACAATATAAAATGTACAGTGTAACAATTATAAAACCAATATGTGTTGTTACAAGTCGCCTGGGGCATATCAGAGTTCGTGACGGATGGGAATTTTATTAAAAATAAAAATACATATACTTCTTGATTTATTTTGTTTTAAAATATACACTGCTACTATTTAGAGCAATAAACTGCATACATCTACTAATAACACTTCACATTCTTATCAGTTAGCACAATGTTTAATGCCAATCTCTATTATAATCAGTCATTTATCAGTGTATTTATATTAGCTAGTACCTTAATCTTCACTTCTTAACAAATTTACGATGAAAATATCCATTGCCACCATTCGAAATGGTTGGCCATTCACGCATTAACCCCACAATCCAGCCGGCCAGTCTCACTCTCGTCGATCTCATATGCCCCTGAAAGGCGCTGTCACGAGACCAGTAACCGAAGTTCCCATAACTCGTTTAGTGGATTTGCAACAAAAACGCAGCCTGACAGACTTGAGTCAAATCATTGAGCCGGGGGCGGGCTGCTGTGTATATATTTTAGTTGTGCTCCGGGCCCGTATTTATAGCTGTTAACCTCTGTTGCTATCTTAAAAAAATTCACGTATAGGTGTTATCTGCAAGGTACTGAAACTCCCCGCCAGTCTCTCGACTGATGTGTTGTAGTGTCGTGATGTACGTAGAACATGTAGTGTTTTTTTGCAAGTGGCTAGTTAAACTCGCGTGTAATGCGTTAGTGAGTCCCTACAACCCGAGTCGCTGCTCACCAACAACCCAGCTTGTTCATCATCAGCCCTTACGGTACTGCAAGTCAGGGTCCGGCCTCGCTCTTATTCTCCGGTCATTCCATCGTGTGGCGTTTGTGAAAAAAGTTACATGCTATTAGTACACTTTTCTGGCACCCTATGTACTAGGACTGTTGCCAGCCCTGGTTAAAACTAGTGTTAACCAGAGTAGTTGATGTACATAGGTAGCTTGACTCGGAAGCACGTCGCGGCTTATATAGCTGAGCCGACCCAGCCCAGAAGGTTCTTCGCACCACGAGTCGCGCTGAGGGAGGGAAGAGATGAGGGCGATGACCTGAAAATTCGTGCAGCGACTATCCATGACATTCAATCTTTCACGAACGGAGGTAACATCAGTTCCGGCAGCGCTATAATGGCTCGTATTAGCGATATCGCGGCTTGCTTTATAGCCCAGCCCGATAGTCTCCTGTTATCGATGATACCCTTTGGAGCATTGCGCTTCGTACGACATAGGGGGTGCACAAGGGAAAGGACGCGGAGTGGTTGCACGTAACCCTGCATCTTCCTAAAGTCTGTTCGTCTCGAAAAGACTCTGCAACATCCGCACCTTCGTAGAGTGGCAGTCGGTAGTTATGGCCCGCCTTAGGCTTCGCCCGAGAGCCTTGAAAACAAATCCGAAAGACCACATCGTTGATCTGCTTCGGAATCGTGTAAGGGCCTTCCCAACGCTTCTGGTGTCATGTCATGTAGCATTCGCGATATTTAGTTTCGTACAGCCTCACTAACTGCACTTCACTGTATTGTTAGTATAAAGAAAATAACTAAATATGATTGCTAATTTATTTAAAACAGCTTTTTTTTTTACAACATTAAACTAATGATCTCCACTATTACTCTTGTTATTCTCAATGAGCGCAATTTGTATTGCCTATATAAATTCTAATTAAAGTCCTTATCAATGTTTCTATATGGCTTACAGTCACTTAATTTACAATCATTATTTACACATACCTATTGCCATCAATTTATCAAATCCATTAGTCCTGCCCGTCAGCCTCGCTCTCCACTGTACCGATGCTCGCAGTCCGCAGACTTCACTCCCACTGGTTACTCTCGCCACCAAACTTTGCTTTGCTGGCTCGTCGCTTCGCTGTCTTTGCACACCGGGCGCTTAAGATCATCCAACCATACAATTTCTAAGACTGTGGGTTTGGAGGCCCGTCGCGGCCTAAGTAGTCTCGCTGGCCCTATCTAGAAGGTTTCCCGCATCTCGAGTACTGCTGAGTTAGGCCATAGCAATGACCAGAACATTCCATCCTCTCAAGGTCGAGAGCGCGCGAGTCCCAATATGCTTATCTGGCGCATGTGGCGGCTCGCCTTTGTAATTCTCCGCGCGTTTCTCGGGTTACCGCTCGCCTCTCCATGGCACACTCCTTCGCTAGCTCGTGTGGACGGGGCAAGAGAAGCGATACAGAGCAGCAAGTATATAACTGTGTGTTTTCCAGCAACTCTCGGGTCATGTTGAGTGTACCTCTTGACGTTAGCTGAAACTGGTATGTTCCTCTTGTACTTATTACTGAGGTTTTCTCAGGGTACCGCACCGGAAAGTGTCGCCCTGAGTTTAAGCTTATCGCAAGAGAGGGGCGCATTTTGCGATTACGAGCCAGAATCACTTTTGTGATTGAGTTGGGGGGTCTTGAATTGGAGAACAACTCAGAACTGCCCTTGGAGTCCGAACGCAAGGGAAGACGAAGAGGACAGTGCGGTACTGGTCCCCACCTCTGCGTGGCTGGGTGGATCAACGGGTCACGAGATTGTCAGTCCACCGGACCTGCATTAGGTTTGTGCGTGGCCACAATTCTCCTAGTGGGATTCCTCGTGGATGGCGAAGAAAGGAAGCCACTCTGTTCTTAACAATTGGATGACCCCAAGTCTTACAGACCATTAACTTTGCTTCCGGTACTGGGCAAAGTGTATGAAAAACTTATTAATCGCAGATTAATTATGGCACTTGAGGCGGAAGGTACGTTAAATGAACACCAGCATGGATTCAGGAAATGTACAGGAACTGACTTCGCCCTTCACGATGTGATGGAGAAGATCAGAAGAACCTCAACCAAGTACATCATGGCAATTTTCCTGGACATATCTGGAGCGTTCGACAATGCCTGGTGGCCGGAAGTGATGTATCGACTGACAGAAAAGAAATGCCCGGCCAACATCTACAGGATCATCCAGAACTTCTTTAAGGAGAGATGGAGCATATACACTTCCAAGACGTCCCAGGTCAGGAAGATGTTGACGAAGAGATGCCCCCAGGGGTTGGTTCTGGGACCGATCCTATGGAACATCCTCTTCGATGGTTTTCTGGAACTGGGTCTTCCGCCCGGGTGTACGGTTTTCGGGTATGCAGACGACAGTTTAATTCTGGAATTCTGGTCTCTGGCAATTCCAGGAAATAATTGGAGACAGAAGCCTCGGAAATTATGGACAAGACCTGGAGGTGGTCCAAAACTGTCAAATTGGACTTCTCAATTGAGAAGACCAAAATTATGCTGGTAAAAGGTAAATTGAAGAGATGCCTGACCATGTTCTTTGGTGGAAGTTCAGTAAAATATGTTCAGGAGTTCAGGTATCTCGGGGTTATAATGGACAATAAGATGAGCTTTTTGAAGCACATAGAGTATATGTCACGGAAGGCAGTTGCTGTGTTCCAGAAGTTAAGACGAATAGACAACACCAACTGGGGCCTAAATCATGGCATTCTGCGTGTCATATACAGAGTGGTGTTTGAGGCTATAATCTCATACGGTGATGTAATGTGGTATCACAGGGCTGACCTTTTGTGGCATAAAAGAAGGCTTATAAGTGCTCAAAGAGTGGTGCTGTTGACCGTGACAGGTGCATACAAGACTGTGCCCAATGAGTCTCTCCCGGTGGTGGCTGGAGTGCTTCCTGTTGATATACTAGTTAGATGCAGGGAATTGACAGCGGAGAGAGCGCGAGTCGGAAGACTGTCTAGGGAAAGTAAAGAACTAATAATGAATGAAGTTCTAGAAGAATGGCAAAACAGATGGTCCAATTCAGATAAAGGAATACAGACATACGAGCTGTTGCCAGATGTCAGAACGAGAATGCGCTGTAAGTTGATCAACGTGAACCACTACAGTATGCAGTTGTTCACAGGTCATGGTAACTTCAAGGAGAAGTTACACTGCTTTCAATTTGTGCAATCTCCGCTGTGTGATGTGTGCGGAGTGGATGACACAGTGCATCACGTCATAGCCGAGTGCCTCAAGACAGAGGACTTCAGGAGCTGGCTCGAGGAGAAAGTTCAAGAGATGGGCATTCACTGGAGAATTGAAGAAGTTATGGTGAACAAAGATCTGTACAATCTTTGGAACAGATTTGCTACTCGAATCGGTTAAAGATTGGAAGAATTCAACAAATGGTATAAGCAAATTTCTGATGACCCATAATGAGATATTCAGGTAAAGGCTTACATAACAAGTAAGTCGGCATATCCTAGATTAGCGAGGAGGACAGGTTTTTAAATGAGAAAACTGGTAGAATACCGAGTAAGGGCACAGAGAAAAGTGAATGGCCCAAAGAGACCAAGAGGAGAAAGTGCAGTGCGCTGTCTTACTCATCCGAGTACAGTTGCAGTGCGGGAGGATGGATGGTGTGCTGGCCTTCGGGCCTTAAAAATCTGTACTTATTACTGACTGTTTTCCTTCTCCTGAAATCGCTTTCGTGCAACTACATCCCTTAGTCGGGCACCTTTCGTCTTATCTACAATATCTGTCTTCTTAGGCAGTTCGGCTCATGTATCCTTGTTCTTCGTACTGCTAGGTAGCGATCTTTCTTCCTTACCAGAGGTACATTGTTTCCAGTAGTTTTGGTTCAGCTGCGCATTGGAATATTATTACTGTTGCTGCTAGATTTAATTTTTGGTGAAGCTATCAGGTGGCTCGTTTCTCAATGATTGGTATCGTATGTTATTCCTGGGCAATCGAGCTTGTAAGTGTCCCTCCTTTCCACAGCCCATCATTCTCGGAGTCTGCATCGACGAGGGACAAGTTCAGGAGTTATCTCGCCGCCAACTCCAGCATAATGCTCTCAGTCGTATTCAGTTCCGGCTGTCTGGTCCTACAGTTCCTTCGGGGTCACTGGGCTCTCAAATGTTGTGTTCGGCCATACTCCCAACATTTCCGACGCTTAGGTGGACGAAAGCGGAACTCCCCAACGCAGATGTCTGTCATGGTGGCCTCCAAATTTTTCAGTGCCCTCTTGATGCGGCTGTAGTTGTCTTCGCTCATTGTCACTGCCCGCGCTGGACATCGGGACGTCGACACGTCTTGCTGATTCCACCTCCAATACCCGGGCCAGGTCATTCTGCACGGTGGGAGGCGCAGCCAGGCATACCACTTAACACATCTCTGTATCGATGAAAAAACTGACTGCGATGGCGTCGCATGCCTCCTTGGGGCACCATTCCAGAGATAGGTGGTACAGCCGCACAATGTCCTGGTCGCTGGGTACGGCTTCGCAGTTGGGCGTGGTAGGCGTGTCGCAGGTAATGGCCACCGGAACGTAGCTTCAACGCCGACACCGGTGTGGGGTACTCCAGTCTATGTCGCTCTGGCAGATACTGTAGTATACTCAGTACAGTGCATCTCAGTACGGCCGCGAGGTAGTAAGCCCGCTGTTCGTCTGACCAGCCATTTAGGGTGGCGAATATTTCAAACTGGTGCTGGTACTCTCGCCAAGAAGTCTGATCATTTTAAGGGACTGGCTTAAGGTAGCCGCCTAGTTGAAGGAATTTTGCACTTCTCAGGCCTAAAAGCATGGGAGCGCTAGGGACGACCGAGACATGCGCATCAGCACTCTCATCGCCTCTACGCTCAAAGCACTGAACTGGCGTGCAGTCTTGCCGTCGATAACGCGCCTCTATGAGACTTTCAGCGGAGACTCTACCATTTTATGACGTAATAATAAAAATAAAGGTTTGATGCACGTCTCTATTCCATTTTTTATGGTTTTCGTACCGGAATGTTCATACCTAAAAATTACAGTGAAAACACCCGTTGAGCCATTTTCACTGTCACAATAACATGCTTTAGAGAGAAATTGAGGGACTGAAAAACGTATACAAGCGCTTAACGTTTCTTAAATGCTAGTCGTAAGCAGACCTCACTCAAACACGTTGGACGGTGTTTTAACTAAACGTTTTCTGCTGGAGCTCTGCACACCGTTCGGCGGCCACCTTATTGCGACCCACCTCTCCGCTTTGGCTGCATGGCACCAATGCCGCAAAGCTGCTTTTTACGCTCCTAGACTGCTATTGGCTATAACATCCTGCTCTTTATCCGCCATTTTCCTCGGCTGTCAGCTCTATGATCATTGAACCACTCTCTTCACCTGTCCCACAATGCTTAGCACTACGCTGCTGAAGAAATTCCTGCCGTTCCTTCTTCAGTGCACGCACTTGCAGTTTTATTTCATTCCTAACATTGTCCATCCAATGCACTACGATTATAGGAGGTAGGCGCCAACGGGCAACGTGTTTTCGCCTGCCTCGTACTTTACGTCTCCGTCAAGCCACCGGCCTGCCGTACAGCTAGAGCACTTGCAATAAAAGCGACTCAAATGCGTGAGTTCCCTTATCATTTCCCATGTTGCACGCACATGCTTAAAACAGTTTTGCTAATTATTACCATACGTTTTTGAAGTTATTTAGAATACCAATTGTTTCAAATAATTGAAAGGCAGTTTTTTAAATGAGTAATTAATTTTTCTAAGCAAATTATCACACACAAATTAAGCGTGTCAACACTGAACAATGTAGGTGCGGATGATTTTAGTTTACTGTTCAAGTAAAAAATAAATAAACAAAAATATTGTTACAAGACGCCAGAAGTGAATCCAGGTTCGTGAGGGATAGAAGCGTCTGGAGAATTTACTCTATAACTATCGGGTGACCATATTAATAACAAAGAATAATTTATTGTTTTCTTAAACTACGAACTTGAGTGTGGGTGTGTATTTTCATTTATGCGGTGATTTATGTTTGGCGTTGACCACAAAAGCATTAGACGGAGACGAAACATATATATATATATATATTTTTTTTTTTTTTTTTTTTTTTTTCCTACCGAATATATGAAACAAATTAACAAGAAGCATAACTCAACACTTCATTTACTAAATGAAAAAAAAAACAGAATGACGTAACGCTGCACCGTTTTAAATTTAAAGCATAGCAAAATTATGAAATTTGGTAAAATTTATAAATAGTGTCGCCTAGTTTCACATTTTCAATCAATTAGCATAGCTATTGCTTTTGCAATGATTTCAAAACTGAGCTTCTGCGTCGACGTAATTTCAAACAACAAATAAAATACTTGGCCGAGATAAATTTAGGTACAGATCACCATATTTCGGACAGGATGATGCAGCCAGACGGTAATTAAAAACCTTTTTACTGTACATCGGGTAGGCGTAGATGGCGGCGACGTCATTAGCATCTTGAAGGCACGCCATTTCTACAAAATGTATTCGTAAAAACATTTTCCGGGCATGGAATATCGTAAAATTTGTACTAAGGCAGTCATTTGTGCCGCCAGATACAGGGAAATTTTACTCCTTTCGGATGCTTAGAAGATTACTTTAATAACATTGACGTCGCATTTTAGTACTATACTTCATAACCAATTAATATAAATATATGGAATAGACACAAATATACAGAATTAAATAAGATTAAAAAATTAAAGGTGTACCTGAATTTACGAGGGGCAAAAAGTAAAAAACTAAGTCTGAAGGACAAATTATTTGCAAACGAAATATACATTGAAGAGCCAAAAAAACTGGCACACCTGCCTAATATCGTGTAGGGCCCCCGCGAGCACGCAGAAGTGCCGCAAGACGACATGGCATGGACTCGACTAATATCTGAAGGTATGCAAGAGGCAATTCACACCATGAATCCTGTAGGGCAGTCCACAAATCCATAGGAGTGCGAGGCGGTGGAGATCCCTTCTGAACAGCACGTTTCAAGGCATCCCAGATATGCTCAATAATGTTCATGTCTGGTGATTTAGGTGGCCAATGGAAGTGTCTAAAGTCAGAAGAGTGTTCCTGGAGCCACTCGGTAGCAACTCTCGACGTGTGGGGTGTCGCATTGTCCTGCTGGAATTGTCCACGTCCGTCGGAATGCACAATGGACATGAATGGGTGCAGGTGATCGGACAGGATGCTTACGTATATGTCACCTGTCAGAGTCGTATCTAGACGTATCAGGGGTCCCTTTTCACGCCAACTGCACACACGCCCCATACCATGACAGAGCCTTCACCAGCTTGAACAGTACCCTGTTGACATGTAGGGTCCATGGATTCATGAGGATGTCTCCATGCCCGTACACGTCCATCCGCTCGATACAATTGGAAACGAGACTCGCCAGACCAGGCAACGTTTTTCCAGTAATCGCCAGTCCAATGGCGGTGTTGGTGGGCCCAGGCGAGGCGTAAAGCTTTGTGTCGTGCAGTCAACAATGGTACACGAGTGGGCCTTCGGCTCCGAAAGCCCATATCAACGATGATCCTTTGAATAGTTCGCACGCTGGCACTTGTTGATGCCCCAGCATTGAAATCTGTGTCAATTTGAGAAAGGGTTGCACGTCTGTCACGTTTAACGATTCTCGTCAGTCGTCGTTTGTCCCGTTCGTTCACGATCTTTTTCAGGCCGCAGCGATGTCGAAGATGTGATCTTTTACCGGATTCCCGATATTCACGGTTCACTCGCGAAATGGTCGTACGCGAAAATCCAAATTTTATCGCTACCTCGGAGATGCTATGTCCCATCTCTCGTCCGCCGACTATAACACCACGTTCAAACTCACTTAAATCTTGATAACCTGCCATTGTAGCAGCAGAAACCGATCTAGCAACGTTGTCAAACGCTTGTTGTCTTATATAGGCGCTGCGGACCGCATCGCGTTACTATGATTGGTTCCATACCTCTGTTATTTGCATATGCACGCCTATACCAGTTTTTTTTGGCTCTCCAGTGTATATTGACAGAGATAATTAAATAAATAAATATCAGAAATGTAGGTACCCAATACATTTTTTAAAATTTATTAATAATATATTAAAATACAGCTATTATTAGCAACTTTAAACTACGTATCTCCAGTATTAAATCTTGGTTTTTATCAGTGATAGCAGTATTTAATGTCATTCTCAGTTCAAATTAATTAAAATCCTTATCACTGCCTCTATATTAATCTTAATTCGCACTCATTATTTACACATATTCACTCTGTCTACTGCCATCATTCCAGTTCCTCCAATGGTCCCTCCTTTCATTATCATTCTCCACAGAACCGATGTTCGCAGTCCGCAGACTTAACTCCCGTTGGTCACACTCATCGCTTCGCTAGTTTGTTTCGCTGTCTTCGCACACCTGACTCTTAAGGTCATACAATGCTCCGAACTCTCGGAGGCTCCTCGCGGCCCGATCTAGAAGGTCCCGTGCACCCCGTGTCTCGGTAAGAGTGTCTAGGGTGATGACCAGAACATTCTTTCAACGATAACCCCAGTAATTCGCAGAAGGCGGCACTCCTCGGGTTATCAGTAATGCTCGTGAGCCACTGCTTCGCACGCTCGAGGCAAGGTAAGCGATGCAGAGCAGCAACATGTATAGTCTATTCGCGGTTTCTTTACACTTTTTGAAAAATCGCTGTATGTATGACATGTTTGGTTATTTTCTAAATATATATTGTATTGCAAGCGTTTTATACCTCTGTTAACATACAAGTATCTTATTTTTCTTTCAATTGCATTTATAATAATTATGTATAAACCAGTGAAGAAACGTGTGTTGGTAGCGCCTAGTAATAAATAGTTCTCATTCAAATTGTATTACAACTGAGTGCGCACGAATCTGGTGCGTTGTCCTTTGGTGTAATTTTCTACACTTATTTAAGCTTAGTTTGCACGAGGCGGAGGATTATCCTGGAAGTAGAATTTTAGTAGGGCTTCAGAAAAGTGTGAAGTAACCGTGAATGGATTACAGTCAATTGGTGTAACGAAAATACTTTTAGACACTATAATTGTGCAGTATATTTTAGTCAGTTTTATTGGTATTTTTTATCTTACTGGGCCTTAAGAGTATGGGACGGTGCGCCGTGCGTGGAGTCTTCTATAAGCAACCCCTCCTGCCAGCTATCAATTGGTAGCCAGTCACGCATTCTGAACACCAGCATCGGTAAAACTTGTGTGGTGATACATATTCTCAGTTGAATGACAGGAAGATGGGTGTCTGTCTGTCTGCGTTTCTAGGAGGGGAAGGGCGAGTGGCGCCAATACTCATTGTTATGCCGAAGGCCAGTGAGACCGCGGCGCCAGATAACAGCAAGGACAGGCATGTAGTCCCTTTTATTTGTCGCCAAGCATTGATCTTCGCCAAGGGCAGGACGCCCTTTCGCAGATATTTTACGAATATTTTTATTTTATTTGAGCCGAAAGATTAAAGTAGACGGGAGATGATGCTCTCCACATGACTTAGCACCTGTAAGATCAATAGCATTTTGACTCGATGTATATATCCCCCCCGTTTTTTTTAACCACATGCTGTGTCTTTTAATTCGACATATTTAACATCATTTCTTGTAATATTTTCGTTCATATCTGTTACATCTTGTTGGTGCATATGTACTGTACGTAATAGTAAGTACAGTTACTGGATCGTTTCTCGTGTCCCTCCAAACAGGGCAATCATAAACATTGTGTTGGTCCTTTCCCTAGACGTGTGTGGTTTATTCCTGTGTACTACTTGGATTTCACCCTATCGATAATAAGTTTCCCGGTAAATAATAGTCGCCTTGCTTGTTTGCAGTGGTAGTAACTTCAGGTTTCTGCAGTAGGTATTGTGCAAGGAACTCGGTCAAATGCACAGTTGCTTGGAGTTCAGTCTGCCACAGAATCAAAATTCGCGTTGTTATTCAGCGGCAGACTAAACTCCAAGTAACTGTGCATTTGACCGACTTCTGCCATTGACCAGAAGTATGTCTGACACGCCTGGCTGGAATCTAGAGCCAATAACGTAACTTTAGCGGCGGACTGGCCAATCTTCTTTAACAAAGTTAAACAGGTAGATAACTCAACTTAAAGGTTGGCGGCCATTACAACCACTGACGATATTCACGTATGTACAAGGCAGTGGAGTTTATCCTGTCATCGAGAGCTAACGCGAATTTTGCAGGTGTCTAATAATAACGCAAATTTTGCAGAACTCTAGCAATAGTCATCCTTCTACGAGGTGTGCATGTTAATGTTATCAGCTTAAATGGCGTGAGTGTTATTACCTGTCCCATTGCAATTGTTTATGTAACTCCAGTTCCGGGCACAGCAGTGCTTCCTTCACCAGCGAGTGGAACAAGGTTGCCAGCAGATACGTGAAATTCCTGGAGTATTTTTACGTGTCAGACAATCATGACGCGACATGTTCATGTGTGCATTCAGGCATTTCTTTTAGAGTGACGCATCACTGCTGGTACACGAACATGGCTACATCTACTCGAACTGGAATGTGTCGGAAAGACTATTACGAATACATCCAGTACAACATTAGAATGTCTGTAACACGGGAACTCTCGACTTTAGGACATGTTCATATGGACATTTTGTGTTGTTTTGGGGTGTACATTCACTCCCCGATTACTTCCCACATATTTCGGAACATCCAGTATAATACAGGAGGATAATTAATACAGGATGAATCATCTGAAACTTGCACCGCAAATATTTCGGAAATGAAAGGTGCTATTGATGTGCTGGTTTCACAGACGTGAAGTTAAGACAAGGGCTTATAATTGCAGCCCAGACACAGATTTTAATAAGTATTAAAATATGTATTTCTTAAACAAAGTTACATTTTTTTTTTAAATCGAACAACGCCTATTCACATTAAGAAAATAAAACTAGAGAAAATTAGAATATCAATTGTGTGTTTTGCAGGATTCTAGTGCAAGTAGTTTAGGTGCTATCATAATATGACAATTTTAAATACCTATAGTTGTCTGCTTCATTTAATTGCTTAGTTACTAAACTACGATGTTCGTATGTTTACTTTTCTGATTTTGTGTATGTGGTTTTCTTCACAATGTGCAAGTAAACACATGTTACATCTTGTACATTTATGTGATTTTACTGTACCATGTATCAGCACTCTGTTAAGAAATACAAAAGTGAATAAACAAATTCTGTGAATTCTGAAGAGGAAAAGAGAAAACTGTCCTTCACAGGTTGTGTTCAAAATAAACACTACGCACTACAATGCAAGCTTCCAGTCTGTCATGTAGAGATTGCTGCACATGCAGCTGTAATACGTTCTTTAATATCTTTTGGTGTAGTCGGTATGTCCTTGTAGACAGGGTCTTTTAGGGTTCCCCACAGGGAGAAAATCTAAAGGAGTTAGGTCTGGTGAACGCGCAGGCCAACGCACAGGTTCCCATCGTCCAATCCAACGATTTTGAAACAATCGGCGAAGACAAGCTGCAGTACGTCTTGCACTATGCACCGGGCACCCATAATGCTAATACCCTAGGATCCTCCTAGTCTGCAGTGGAAGTTATTCTAACATCTGTGGAAGTTCGTCTGTTAGGAGGTTGACATACTTTTGGGAATCCAGTGTTCCTTCTATGAAAAAAGGGGCTATGAGATGATGGTTCACTATTCCACACCACACATTTGAACTACATGGATGCTGACGTACCACTTGACGAAGCCAGTGGGGGATTGTTTTCTGACCAATAGTGCATGTTTCTTAGGTTGACTTGGCCATGATTTGTAAATGTTGCTTCATCAATAAACAAGATACATGACAAATCTGGTGTATCATGTCTTAATGCCCATGTACAAAAGTTAACACTATTCTCAAAATCGTTTTCGTAGCTCTTGATGGAGAGATACATGATACGGATGGAACCTATGACGGTGCAGAATGCGTAATACACTTGCCTGGCTCATGCCACTCCCTCTTGTGATTGCACGGGAGCTAACTTGTGGGTTTACAGCAACAACGGCTAGAACATTAATTTCACCCTCTTCTTCCGACACTCGTTTGTTTCTGTTACGTTTTTGAGGTGTTATACTTCAGTTTCCTGTACTTGGTTAAAGAGGTTCACAAATAATTGTTATGGTTGACGTCAAGGATATCGTTTAGCATACACATTACAAGAACGAACAGCATTTTTCCTACATTTGCCATACACTATGACCGTGTCTGCTTTTTCAGCATTAGTAAATACCATCTTTCAGCACTTCCTACGTCTAGGTAGTGTAAACTATTACAACGTCCTAATGGTCCTAATGCAACCAGTGTAAAGGAAACAGAATCTACACAAACATACGAACATCGTAGCCTAGTAACTAAGCAGTTAAATGGAGCCGACAACTATAGGTATTTAAAATTACCATATTATGACAAGGGCGCGCCCAGGGGGAAGGCACTTGGGGCACGTGCCGCCCCCAAATAAAAATGCATTTAAACATTTAATATAATTGCCAGTAAGAATAATCCTTAAGTCGATTGCTTCATTTACAGGATTTAATTTTCTTGAAAGGGGCAGAAAATGAAAGAAGTGCTGGCAGGAACCATGGCAGGAAAACACACATGTACTCGACGCCGCCACATGAGTGAAAGCTTATGATACATAAATATTACGAGAAAGAACATAGCAATACAATTAAGTAAAGAAATTTAATGTTCAGTAGTTGTCAAACTTATATAATAATTTTCTGGATGTAATATTTAGTGAATTATAAATATTTTTAAGTATTTGCCTGTTCATACAGTCACAAGTTTTTAATGTCTTTCTTATATCTTGCCCCCTCCATACGGAAATCCTGGATGCGCCCCTGTATTACGATAGCACGTTAACTATTTTCACCAAAATTCTGCAAAAAACAATTGACATAACTTCCTTTAGTTTTATTCTCTTGGCGTGAAAAGGCATTGTTCCATTAGAAAAAAGTAACTTTATTCAAGAAATACACTTTCTAATACTTATTAAGATCCGTATCTGGGCTGCAATTATGAGTCTTTGTCTAAACTTAACTTCTATGAAACCAGCACATCAATAACACCTTTCATTTCCGAAATATTTGCGGTGCAAGTTTTAGGTGATTCATCATGTATATTGTTACAAGATGCCAGAGGGGCGTATACGAGTTCGTGATAGATGGATATCTTAATAAAAATAAAAGAACTAAATTTGATTTAGATTTATTCACTATTACTCTTGTTATTCTCAGTGAGCGCAATATTGAATGTCTATCTCAGCTCTAATCAAAGTCTTTATCAACGTGTCTACATTTGTTTGTCACGTAAGTCATTCTCGTTATTTACACATACTCAATCTGTCTATTGCCATTATTTCAAATGTCTGCCACTCACACATTCAGTTCAATAGTCCCGCCCGTCAGTATCACCCTTCACTGTACCGATGCTCGCAGTCCGCAGACTTCACTCCCGCTGGTCACTTTCGCTGCCATTCGACGCTCTGCTGGTTCGTCGTCTTCACACACCTGCTGACACTCCTAACTCTCAACTTTCAAAAACTGTCTGCTCGGAGACCCGTCACAGCTTGAAGTCTCGGTGGCCTGATCTGGAAGGTTCCTCGCATCCCGAGTCTCTTTGAGAGAGGCAAGGACAGTGAACTAGAACATCCTTTCAGATAACTGCAGAAATTCAATCCGCTGGGGGGCAGGAGCGCAAGAGTTGCGATAGGCTTATCGCGCGACACGCAGCGGTATGCGTGATGGAGGGTCTTGAAAATCACAACGCACTGTCAGGTTACTTGCGTGACCTTCATACACTCCTTCGCTCGCGTGAGCGATATGGAACAAGGGAAACGATGGAGAGCAATGACACAACAATATTAACGTATCTCGGTGAACAAAAATTCGTTCGAGTGTCAATTTACTCTCATTCTCGCTCCGTTTACTAAATTTAACGAGAGGCAATGTACACCCCGCGTACCCTGATTATTATGCCACTGCCTACGGAACACATTTGTGACGATCTTCGCAGTCAGCCGCCAGCACTAGGCACCTAATGCTCTACATATGCAATTGCAAGAAGAATAGTTGAGTGTGACACGGGACACTATCAGAATCTCTGCGATGGTATGTACTGTCTTGTGATTGCCTGCATACCACGAAAGAAGCCAAATGCTGTACTTAACTTTTGCTGTGTGAATGTTTTACTACCAGAGGCTGAACCAATTTCCATGTCCAGAAGCGTATGTACGAAATCACGAAATCGAGTTTCACTCGTGTGAAAGTTTTATCTTATGGCCACACACATAATGGCTAGTGGCTACATATGTAACGGATATCTATTCGATCTACAACTTTCGGCTGCAGATTCGTCAGGAAAGTAAGTTGAAAACATACGAAAGATTAATGTTCTAAGCTGTTTCCTAAGGGCAGAACAGTTTTATCGGACACACAAAACCAAAGTTTCAGTTTGGAACTCTGAGTACATGAATAAGTAACTGCGTAAAACAGAAAACTGTAAAACCTGCCGTAATCAAACTACAGTCGTGGAAATAGTCGAGGTTGCTTAGATGGAGGAGACTGCAAAGGAATTTAGTTTTACACTACCAGCAGCACAAACATGGAAGTTAGTGCGGTCAGTGTCAGATAGTACACCTGCCGAGCGGTACCAGCTTCAGCTGCCAATACTATCACTGTTAGCCAAGACTGTGGTGCTAGGTTTTAAGCAGCAAATCACATTAATGTTGCCAAATCAGGCAACAGAAAACCGGGAACAAATCGAGGGACTGACCCAGAAATTAAAAACGAACAGTACGAACGGAACAGGGAACAAATTCAGGGGCTGACACAATTTTCCAGCAGACGACACAGTTAACCAACAGCTTAGCTGCTAAAATGCACCTAGTACAGTCAAGGTAGATACAGTGCGTAAAGAAATGGCAGCTACTCGAGAGAAACCAGAGCCTGGCAAATAACACTGCACACTGCAAGTGAGCGAAGTGCTGTTGGTTGTGTTCACACGTCACGTTTCATAAATTTGGCCCCACGTTGGGCCAAATTTATTACATGTACTGGGCTTGCTGTAGTGAATCTACAGATATTCAATGATGCTGAAGAAACGCGCGACTTTCAGGATGTGGCTACGTGGGTGTGTAATGGCGAGATTCACTCTGTCAGGCATACTATGAATATACAGTATATTGCTTGAAGGTGCTGTTCTTTAATTTTAGCTTGAATGGTACTGTTTTCCTCTCGTCACAGATGCACCATCGTATGATTGAGCTACCATTACCACGCCATCGACACAAGGGAAGTCCTGTGTGATTTCCTAAACACTACACCTCAAGGATAATTTACCTTTTTAATCATTCATGTATAATATTTACTTAGGGATTATGCAATTAATCCCCGCTTTTTAAGAATTTCCCTAGTTAATTCGCATTTTTCAGCTGCTTACGAGACGGAACTCATGTTGGCACGCACATCACAGAGGTCTGGCGACGAGTAAACAACGGTTACTCACATCATGTTTTCTTGGAACTGGCCTGTCCTACCATTGCCTTACTTCTGCCTTCAGTCACGCACAGATTCACTTACATCTGGTCACTGTGGCATAGGGATATTCGATATACATCGATGCATCGAAAACATCGATTTTTACAATTCGATGCATCGAATCGATCCGATGTTTTGGAAAGTTATTGATATACTCGATGCATCGATGTATTTTCTAAAAACATCGAATAAATGATAATTGATAACCAGCAAATGGTAAAAAGGTATACCTATTATTGTTTCGGTTACTCTGAATGAGAAGTTACAAAAATTTATAAAATTAAACTTGTTGGTGGCGCTAGTGTGCCGCTAAATCTAGAAATTGTTTGAAATTGACATTAGCAGCTTGGCAACACTGTGCTAGAGAGAAAAAAAACGTTTGTTGGTGGTTTGTTGTTGAATATCGTTGATCGTTCTTTTGTCTTGGTGACCTTTGAAGGTAGCCATTTGTTTGCCCTATAACCAAACATACTTTTTCTTTGTTGAATTCCCTGTGATTCTTTGTTATAAATAGTTAATTTCACCGTATTGCCGCATATTTCGGTAAGTAAAAACATCGGTTTTATATATCTTATAGGTTATATTTATGTTTGCATCCATTATTGATAAGTTCTTTGATTGCGTCATTTAAACGTATAGTTAGGTATCTACTTTTAGCCAATTTCTGGTCTAAAAGTTTTTGTCCATAACAAATGTGTCAATTAGATAATGTGATAGGTAGCCAACCACTAAAATCTCTTCTATTTATGAGCTAATTATTAGTCATTCTGTGATTGTAACTTGTCATGAATTATTGCCACCGTTGTCAGTTGTCACTCACTCTCAATCAATCATTAAATAATCTAATATAATAATCTAGTCATTATTTGCAATCATTAGTGATGTGATGTTGTCGATTGATGAATTTATCGATTTTAGTATTTTTTTTTTAAGTAACGTTTTTTTTTAGGTTGATTACTCTATACGATGGCACCTTCCAAGAAGAGTGGTGTATGGAAGTTTTACAATAAAATTGATGGAGATAGTAACTCGGCAAAATGCAAACTTTGTCAAAAAGTTATAAAATCTTGTGGCAATACAACCAACTTAATTGGTCATATAAAAAATGTACATAAGGCAGCTTTTCAGGAGTTTCATAATGAATATTCGAAAAATTCCACTACCGCCAGCAATACAATAAATAAACTTACACAATCTGTCCATAAAGTTGCTGATTCGGTACCATCAACAAGCTCTGCTGATGTAAAAGAATTGACTAAAAATACTGATACAAAAACGGACACTTCAAAAGACAGTGAATATATTCCTGCTCCTCCAGCTCCAAAACGTCAAAAGTCTATTGTGTCAAGTTTTGAAGAAATTCATGCATTTTCGGCGAGTGGCGATAAAACTTGTAGAATAAATAATGCATTAATTTATACGATATGTAAAGACAATCAACCATTTACAATTGTTGAAAATGAAGGCTTTCGCAATTTGATTAAAGTCATTGCACCGCATTATAAACTTCCCAATAAGACGACTTTGACTCGATGGGTTGATGATAAATACGCAGCATTATCTACAGTCTTCAAAGAAAAGTTGTCAAATATTGAAAACCTTACACTTACTACCGACATGTGGTCTGAAACAATGAGCATGAGAAGTTTTTTAGGAATAACAGCACACTTCGGTGTCGGAAATGAACTATTTTCGATTAATCTTGGAGTGTACCAGTCAAATGAACGTCATACTTCAGAACACATCGCTGAAATGCTGCTGAATACTTGTACTGAGTGGGGCGTCAACGGAGATAAAGTTTCGGCTGTAGTAACAGACAATGCAGCCAACATGGTAAAGGCCGTCGATTTGGCTTTTGGAAAAAAGCACATACCATGTTTTGCACACACCTTGAATTTGGTAGCACAAAATTCTATGCAACAGTGTACAGAGCTGCGAAAATTGATAAATAAAGTAAAAGATATAGTAACATGGTTCAAACAGAGTAACATAGCCAGTAACGAATTACGTAAAGCAACCCAGAACGAAACAAAATTAATACAAGAGGTCCCGACCAGATGGAATAGTACATATTATATGATCGAAAGACTGTTGGAGCTTCGCACTATCGTCAATAATATAATCATTGGTCATAAAAATGCACCACCGATGCTTACTGCGTTAGAATTATCTATTCTTTCTTCGGTTTTACAAGTTCTGCGACCGATCGAAGCGGCAACCAAGGAAGTATCAGGGGATAAGTACTGCACTAGTAGCAAGGTAATACCACTGATCAATTGTCTTCTTTTGAAAGTCAAACCTCTGAAATTCGATGATCCTCTTGCCAAAGAAGTCCAATCTCTGGTCCTTAAAGAGATTGACAAGAGAATGGGTGTTATAGAGAGAGTGACTCCCCTCGCTATAGCCACATTATTGGATCCGAGGTTCAAGAAAATGCATTTCACGAACCCAATTGCTTGGTCTTCAGCTGTGGCAAGAGTCAAAGATTTGATGAAAATAACAGTACAAAATGAGGCCGTGGAATCAGACTCTTCAGATCATTCTGACAAACCAGAAGATAATTTTTCATTGTGGGACGATCACCATAAATTACTCAAGAAAAGCTGGAAAACGGCGCAGTCAGATGATTCCATTTCTGATGAACTATCAATCTACTTGCGCAGCCCAATAGGTCGACTCAATGAAAACCCATTAGAAATTTGGAATGATCTAAAAATACAACTTCCAAAACTCTATCCCATTGCCTACAAATATTTGACCATGGTGGGTACTTCAGTACCATCTGAACGTTTGTTTTCCAAGGCGGCACAAATTGTGAATCAACAGCGTAATAGACTTAAAGGGAAACGGTTAAATAAACTCTTATTCTTGCAAAGTCTACCAAAGGAACATTGGAAATAGACTTACTTACTAATGATACCTTTAAACACCGGATCATTTTCAATTTGTTTGTATTTTTGTAATCATCATCATATTCAGCCCGTATCTGCCCACTGCTGGGTATAGGCCTCTTCCCTATCAAAGGCTTTTTTATATTAAATGTAAAATAAATTGATAAACAATTGTGTTACTTATTGTTCGTTATACTTTAAAACGGGTGCTAAGTAATTTATGCAGCTTTAACAATGTTCTTAATGTTTAACAATGGTCTTAAACCTTTTTTTTTTTGGGCAAATTTATTTTATTATATCACGCAATCCTTTGTGGTCCTGTAAGAGTCTAGTAGGTTTTTCACATTTTTGTAATTATAACAAATATTCATACGCATTGCCCTTTTTTTCAATAAACAAAAGCTGGATCAACAAATGTTTTTTCTTTGTTAAATAGCTTCAACATCCTTGAACACACACACAGAAGTCGTGTGGATACGACAGTGCTGTTGTAAGAGTAGTAGATACTTCAAAATTGTCCTTTGTTTGTTTTTATGGAGTGTCAGGCGGCTGACTGCAGCTTTGTAAACGAATGTCCCAAAAAATACTCGATGTTGAGAAAACATCGATGTTTCTATCCGATGCATCGCAAAACATCAATGCGCAGTTTCGATACATTGCATCGAATAAAAACATCGATGTATTTTCAAAGTGGACACCCCTACTGTGGCATTGTACTTAGATACGAGGTGCAAGCAAGCTGAGACGGCGGCCGGTGAAACTCGTTAAGGCGTCTACTCATGCCATTTCTTCGTTTTAACAATAGCGTAGAATGCATATTTTTCCAATTGGGGGAAGGGGGTCATTCTCCCCCCCCCCCCCNTACTATGCCCACGCCCTTTCTAGAGCGAATAAGGTCTAGGTAGCCGAGCTTTTGTTTCAGATTCACTACATTTGTTTTTGTTTGGATACAATGTAATTTTATTGATTCTCAAAGATTATCAGAGTTTGCATGTAAGTACTTTTGTAACACCTACAGCTGGCCTTAGAAATTAAATAATAATTTATTGATACCGATCCGATGTTATAAACTCTTAGAAGCACTCCATACAATTGAGTTAGATAAAAATTTGTTTTCAAATGTTGTCAAAATTTATATATATATATATATATATATATATATATATATTTGGAGTAGTTAACTATTTCAGATCAAAAACAATTTTTTACTGAAACTAGAAATTTTATTAAATGGTTTTTTTTTTCGAAATAAAGTTTAAGAGACGTAAGTAATAATTAAAAAATAATACCACATGCGTCGCGGGGCTACTAACGTATTCTTGTGATTGTGTCAACATACAGAAAAATGTTTATTCTTTCCATTGCATTGTCTTGCAATACTCGCGTCATCACAAAAGCATGCTGTAAAATATGTTGGATATTGAAGTGGAAGTAAAAATATAAACTGAACTCAACTACTATTTTAAGAGATGGTACGAAAGTTACAGTAAACAAGGAACTCCGGTAAGTATGTTTCGGGGCTCCATGGGGGTTATCGTAATTGAAGGGAGGTGGGGAGATGGTCCGTATTACCTCGGTGGGGTCCGAATCCCAACGACCCCCGTGGCTTCTACAACTATGCATTTTATAGACTGGATGGTGGTTTTATACACAGTTTCAAAGGCCTATTAATAAGAAATACAATTTTATTAAAAATGCTTAAAATTAGTGTAAAGTCAGATATTTTTCTAGATTTNNNNGGGGGGGGGGGTAATATGTGTCTTAGTTACGCCCGTAATTTTAATTCATTACCATAATTGTTTCCTACATTATCGTGATTGTTATGCTTAGCTTTATCACAACATAATATTATAACAGTGTACTGTATTGTATTCTGGGTAAGTTTATTTTTATTCTCTTGATGCCTCTCTGTATTCAGTGATAATCGCACAGACGTTGCGTTAATCACGCACACGTGAAACAAAGACGAAATAAATAAATCAATATCTGTGTTATATAATATAAACTTAAGTGTCCTTTGTGATTCCTGTTCGTGCGCATTGGCAGTGTTCGGAAGTTACGATATTCGTTGAAGTGGGTTTTGGTTTCCTTTCTTGGTATCTTTGAGATCAACAATTTATTGTAATTTGAGAATTACGTATCTTGAAAATGTTTAATAAGTTAATTAGCTAGACACAAAAATCCCAATAAGGGGATTGAATTGGGGTCGCTGCGTTTGTGTGACACTGGCTGTGTCGTTAGGGCTTTGCGATATCCATTTTTCAATTTCATTTCCAAACACGTGTACCATATCAATATTGATGCAATATATGACTCCCAGAGAGCATTGAAAATCAATGGCGATATAAGGTCATATTGATGTCGCTGATATCGCGATGCGCTATATATTGCCCTACGCTGGTAGTCCACATCGCAGTTGAGTTATTTCAGAAATAGTGTTTAGTGATCGATATATGGCAATATCGCACAGCCCTAGGTGTGGTGTGTCGATGTGGCCAGGCAGCGGCTCCGCGACCTTGACGTTGGCTCTCGTCACGGTCTTGCAGTCGTCTGGCGACGAGGATGACTCACCGCGGTGTGTGTGTTGAGCTTCCTGCTATATTTTCACCTGCTGCGTCTGCCCTCATCACTGCGCCAGTCTGCCTGACCTACAGCTGTTTTGTGTTTTTGAGAAGCGGAAGAAAGTGCGACGCTGCCACGTCCCCATCGCCTCCAAAGTAGGGCTTTGCGATATTCTCCGTTTCATATAACTTCAGTAAATTTTGACAGTTCTCGAAAAGTAGTAAGACCACAATGTATCCCTCTGCCACAACTGTTCTGTCAGTGAAGAAAGCTATGTTTCTATAAACAAACACTACTAATCCAATGGCAGGCACTAAAAGACACGACTCAGAGCAGGGTTTCAAGCACTTTGGGGCAATTACAGTGTCTCAAAAAAATATTCATACACCCGTATTTGTACTCCAGGTTCAATATAAAGGATAACTAAGCTGCAATGTTACATTAATTTGCAAATCACTCTACGGTACTATGTTTCCCCGCACACAAATATATCACAATAACAAAACCATAAATTAAACAATACAGTAATGTTTGTCGTCGACTAAAAAAAAAAAAAAAA
>NQII01003998.1:202006-212674 GCA_002778355.1 Clitarchus hookeri
TTTTTCGTGTACATGCCCTTAGCACGGATGATTGCCTCGAGATGATGACGTGGCATAGACTGTACCAACATTGTGGTGCGTGCTTAGGAAATTTTTTTGACCACTCTTCCAAAAGTAGTCATTGCAGAACTTGCGTGATTGAAACTGTACTAGTTTGCCTATTAATACTTCCCACAAATGCTCTGTGGAATTGGCATTATGGGCTCTCTGAAAAATGGGGGGGGGNATTATAAGCCTACAGTAACCACTCTTTAGTTTTCGAGACAGTGTGCTTAGGGTCATAGTCTTGGTGGATTAGACCCCTGCAATATCCAGCTTCTACACGCTGTTTGATAGGTTATGGCACAACACACTAATATACTTGGTAGCATCCATAGTACCTTCAATAAAAGCAAAATTTCCAACCCCAGAAGATGCTATCCATCCCCAAACCATCACATTGCCTCCTCCATGTTTGACGGTGGGTACAATATGTTGCGATTGCAACTCCGTGTTTGGCCTTTGCCACACCCACCATTTGCTGTCTGAGCTGAATTTACGTATTAAATTTGACTCATCGGAAAAAAATTGTAGTACCCAAAAATTCGGTCTATTATGGAATTCGTTGGCAAATTGAAGGCAATTTTTTTTTTTTTTTTTCGGTTTACTACAGAAATATGTTGTTTCTTCCTGGCTGTCCTACTATGTAAATTTGGCATTATGTAATACATGTTGTACAATTTGAGGACTTAGTAAGTGTGTAGACAATGATGCGATATCTTCCGCCAAAGATACACTTCGGAATGGTTATGTACATGCTAATGTAGCAAATTTCCGTCGTTCTCGGCATATAAGCACTTTTGAGCGCTAAGGCCATCGTTTATTTTCTGTTGTCCCTGCTTCTGTGTACTTCTTTAGTATGCAATTCTCAGTTTCAAGACAAATGGAGAGGGTTTTTCGCAATTTCACTATAACTCCCGCCTTGCTTATAGAGATAAACAACTTCTTTGCATTGCGTCACAGACAGTTCACGTTTCTCGCGCCCCATTCTGACCACTATCTCTCACTGCCTCAACAGTCTGGCAACTGATGTGCACAGAACCTGTCTTTGTATGTACAACTGCTGGAGGTGGATACACGGCCGTCATGAGACCAAACAGGGTTACACCTCCGTTGTATGAATACTTTTTTGACTATCACAATTACATCTTTCTCAATGAGTGCTCGTTCTTCTAACGTTGGTGTGCTTTTAACTAGCACAACGGGACATGCTATTCCACTCCTCTCTCTGCACAGGGCTTACGGCTTTACAGTGCCACATGTACACACGGCAGGGGTCAATTTGTATGAATACTTTTGTGAGTTACTGTATATAGGAGTCATTCCCTTACAACACGGGCTTTGTGCGTAATATCGTTGTCTTCGTAAAACTTAAAAGTATCTCTGATCCCTAGTTTTTCTGCACTTATGTGAAACGATCCTTTGGGAATGTTCAGACAAACGTCCTTCGTCATTATCCGATCAATAAACACCAGTTCACCAACTCCGGCAGAGGACATGCACCACCATACCATCACATTCCCACCGCCATGCTTTACTGTGGGCTGAAGGTTCTGACTATCGAGCACCGTATTTGCCCGTCGCCTAACACTCCCATCATACCCGTGCATACTGAACTTAGATTCGTTTGCGAATAACACGTCTTACCACCGATCTACTGGCTTATGAAAGTGCAAGTTTGCAAATGCAAGCCTCTTGCGCTTGTTCACCTTCCTGATGAAAGGTGTTCTCCTAGCTAACCTTCCATGGTACCCTTCTTTCCTCAACACACGTTGAATAGTTTCAGGATGAACCTGGTTACCTCTTTCTTCCCGAAGTTGTGCTGCTAGTTTCGGTGCACTTATTTTTGGGTTCTGCTCCACCTTGCGAATCACTTGACGTTTGTCGTGTGCACTCAAATGTTCAGGTTTACCTTTTCTGAGCCACTGACTCGTTCCTTTCTTCTTTCTCAAATCGCCTTACTATGTCTAACACTGTGCAGGCTGAGTATAAAATAATACCCCAACTTTGAAGGTCTATAGTATCAAAACTAAACAACCTACAACCTTGATTGACCAATCAAATGAACTGTGGAACCGTGAAGTTTGTTTACCATACATTCATAAATGTTCAATGTGACCACCACGAGCGGCCCGAACGACATCTACGCGATAATCAAACTCGTTCCACACTCTTGTCAGTATGTCCGGTGTTGCGGTTTGGATGGCGTCCGTAATTCTCGTTTGCAGGCTTCCCGACTTATCGATATTCGAGAGCCATCTATACGTTTTAGGGACACTAACAGTATCTATCCTCTCAGGAATTTGTATTTGAGGGCCAAAACCAGTGTTCTCTCACGCCCGCATGACGTGTAATGTTAGCTAAAATTATTATTTGTATTTAGAATCGTCTAAATATTCTGATGAAATTTTATTTTGTTCAACGGTTTTTAGGAAACACTGCATTCAATAAATAACTGTTACAAGACGCTAGATATTTTTTCCGAGTTCGTGAGGGATGGAGATCTTAATTAAAAATAAAATAGCTAAATTAAATTTATTTGTTTATTTGCAATTATATAAACATACGCACATGTATTATTTATAACATAAAACTACGTATCTCTGCTATTAACACTTACTATACTCAGCGTAATTAATGTCATTCTCAATTATAGATAGCCCTTATCGCTGTCTTTATATTGGTTACAATCACCTAGTTCACACTTGTTATTTATAGATATTCAATCGTACTGTATATTGCCATCATTCCAAATGTCTGTCACTCACGCATACAGTCCCACAGTTCCGCCAGTCAGTCTCACTCTCCACCTTCTGATGCTCGCAGACTTCACTCTCGCTGATCATTGCTGTAGCCGCTCGTCTTCACCTGGTAGGATGAGTAGCAATTAATAATTAATTACGATACATTCTAAGGCTGACAACGGATGTAATAAAAATAACACAAGTCTAACTTTATCAATATTTATAAATAAATAAAATTATGTTTTGTCCAAATTAAACATTTTAATAAATCTGAAATAAAAGCCTGACCACCAAAGTCTCCGATGGACTTTCACTAGAGAAGTATGCTTTATACACCTTTCGACCGCTGAAATGACTTTGACGAACATTGCTATGTAACTGTTGCCACTTAACTAGTTATTATAAAGTAAGGATTTTGTGTGTTTTGCAATATTTTCTGGATGAATTTTGAATCAGTCCAAAATTATCAAATACTAGTGCTTTACCGGTGCCGTGTATTACGAAATTTAGGGTAACTCAAGGCATTAACAGTGTTTCATAATACGAGGGCTAGTTGGAAAATAAATTTACCTAGTCAACCATATGCAGGAAACTTTATTGATAAGAGACACAGTGATGTGGGCGGATAGAGGACCAGGATTTTTCGTTTACACTGCACATACGCCAACGAATAGGCAAATGATTTAGCTGATTTATTACATGAATAAATTTTGAGTGCAATTTTAAAGCACGTAACTAACACGAGCCCAGAAAATCCACTGCGTCGTAAAACTACGATTTGGGAGGTGTGGTGGGGAAGGAGGAGAAGAAGAAGAAGGGGGACGACCAACACGCACGGCCTAGTAAATGCCTTTCTTTAAAAATAATTTAAAAAATTGAGGAGAGGCAAAAAAAATTAGTAGGGGTCTACTTTTAGGTAAGCAGTTATGGAACCGAACTAATTTACAGTGTGTCAGCTTGGGCATTCCGGTAAGATTTGCAATGCGCCTCGGCGAACTTAACTGGAAAGTATTTTTTAGTTAAATAATGTGTGAATTATGACCATTATTCAATGGCACATGATAAAAGTTAATCGCATACGGAACATGTCGGTAGGTATTGGTTTGTAAATTTGGCATGTAATCCCGTTCTCATTCCCGTCATTAGAGCGTCGGCGTCATCGTAATATACTGAAACGTCATGTAAAACTAATTTTCTGTAATAATAATAATCTCGTAATGGAAAAACGACGACAGAAGTTAATAAATAAAACTCCTTTATATATATATATATATATATATNGGGAATTAACAGACTTTGAACGCGGAATGGTAGTTGGAGCTCGACGCATGGGACATTCCATTTCGGAAATGGTTAAGGAATTCAACATTCCGAGATCCACAGTGTGTCAACAGTGTGCCGAAAATACCTCATTTCAGGCATAACCTCCCACCATGAACAACGCAGTGGCCGACCGCCTGCACTTAATGGCCGAGACTAACGACATGTGCGCAGAATGGTCAGTGTTAACAGACAAGCAACACTGCGTGAAATAACGGCAGGAATCAATGTGGGACGTACGACGGACGTGTCCGTCAGGACAGTGCGGCGAAATTTGGCTTTACTGGGCTATGCCAGCAGAAGACCGACTAGAGTGCTTTTACTAACAGCACGACATCGTCTGAAACGCCTCTCCTGGGCTCGTGACCATATCGGTTGGACCCTAGATGACTGGAAAACCGTGACTTGGTCAGATAATTCCCGATTTCAGTTGGTAAGAGCTGATGGTAGGGTTCGAGTGTGGCGCAGGCCCCACGAATCCATGGACCCAAGTTGTCAAAAAGGAACTGTGCAAGCTGGTGGTGGCTCCATAATAGTGTATTTTGTTTTCACATGTAATGGACTGGGTCCTCTGGTCCAACTGAATCGATAATTTACTGGAAAGGGTTTTGTTCAGCTACTTGGAGACCACTTGCAGTCATTCATGGACTTCATGTACCCAAATAACGATGGACTTTTTATGGATGATAATGCGCCTTGTCACCGGGCCATAACTGTTCGCGATTGGTTTGAAGAACATTCTGGACAATTCCAGCGAATTATTTGGCCACCAAGATCGCCCGACATGAATCCCATCGAACATTTATGGGACATCGTCGAGAAGTCAGTTCGTGCACATAATCCTGCACCGGCAACACTTTCACAATTATGGACGTCTATAGAGGCAGCATGGCTCGATATTTCTGCCGGGGACTTCCAACGACTTGTTGAGTCCATGCCACGTCGAGTTGCTGCACTTCGCCGGGCAAAAGGAGGTCCGACACGATATTAGGAGGTATCCCATGACTTTTGTCGCCTCAACGTATATATATATATATATATTACACACATACGGACTAATAAACTAAGATCTTTATATATATAATTCCAAGAAGGAATCTTAGTCATATATTACAAGAAAAAACTACACAATACAACAAATATGTAGCATACAAGTTACAATTGCAAGCAGAAATCGAGCTTGACGTCACAATCAGAATGCAAGCTCTGTCTCGTTTCTATTCCTACTAAGTTTTCAATTGTAAGTTTTTATTCTTTACACTGAAGGCTTCTTACGACTGTGTTCAGGTAATCACTCACCCCCATTACAAGAATCATTCAAACAAAAGTTCTTTAAGGTATCAAGGGCGCACGCTCGCGCGTGTTACGTCACACGTCGCACTTGTCTGCGGACTGGTGACGAAAGAAGCGTGTCGTAACAGGGGTGGTAGAAGGTTCCGCTCTGCATACAGTCACAACGGAATTGTTTGCAAAACACGTGTTTTAAAATAAATACCGAGAATATTAAAGTGAGATAACTGTAATATTTTGAAATGGAACGGACGCCGCCGAGGGACATCAAGATGACAATTGCTTTCGGACCATTTATTCCACTTTTGAAATGTTTCTTGTTAGCTATTTTAGCCGTGTCACGCCAGACACGTTCCTATTATCTTGTTTAATTTTTACCTTGTATAATTCGTGTGATCTCCATTTCATTTGCATATGCTTTATTAGGTGCTTTTTTTTAAAATGTAATTGGGCTCTCGGCAATTATTAAGTTTGTTGATTGAAAAAAAAAAAAGTTGTCAAGATGGCTGACCGAGAAGGCAGTGTATCTTCGATTTGCGTCACATGTTTTACAGGTTCATGGGGCTCGTGAGTGATTGGTCCATTAATTTTTACTCCGGATATTGTCATCTGCTTTGACCAGTGGTCCTGTTTGTATCGGTTAATCTTCAAATCGACTGAGAGCTGGGAGCTAGTTTTGAGGAGTAGTTTGATGCCTTCATTTAATCTTATAAACTTTTATTTATAAAGATGCGTAAAAATTCTCAAGGCGCCTAAATGTATAAACTAGAGAACTAAAAGGGTTAACTATATTGTTTCTCTTTGTGTTATATTACAACGAACTTGATATCAAAAACAAAACACTACAATACAAATTACGGTTACTTTTCTTTCTTTTATTTTCACTTTTAGATGGGCTGGTCACGGTTAATTGAGCACATAAACAAAATGATATTCGCAGGATTTTTCATTGTTTTTTTTCCTGTATTTAATGTATTATCTTTTTTCCTTTTATTACAAAGCGATACCTCAGTACAATAGTGTTACAACTCAAAATATGTGGTTTTTCAGGAGGAACAGTATTGTATTAACAAGGTGCCTTTCTGTACTGCATATTGTAAGATAATTAATTAAAAATCAGATTTTTTTGAGTTGTAACACTGTTGTACCGAGGTGTCGATAAGATGTTTACATATACGCTTAGAATATTGTAAGCTCGGAAGAGCCCTAGTATCTGGAGCAAGTTTCATTATATTAGACTATGTAAGCGCAAGGCGCACCAGAAATAAACATTAAAAAAATTGAGCACTTTTGAAATAAACCTTTGAAAACTGTCCCTGTCCTTATCTTCGTATATTTCAGCGGGCACAATGACCGGCACGCATCCAGTAAAGTTGGTAACGACCGAGGGAAGGTCGTTCAATGCCTTAACGTCGAATTAAAAATGTTAGGTAAAACATTTGTAAATAATAAAATTATTTTTTTCTGCTTTCTGTTTTTTAATGCACATAGGTGTAATAATTAGTGAATTTGTGAAATGTTTGCTTTTAAAATCGTTTTGACAGTTTCACTTGACCGACGCATGAATAGAGTGATCAGGCTCACGGCAATGTTAATTTAATGTATTGTGGAAGAATGTGCATACGAGTGGATAGATCTTCAGCAGTTCTTTTAAAAGTGCTAAATTTACCGTGAACAGCCGTTTATGGCCTACTGCGCAGGAAATATTTAAACAAAATAAATGTCAATAAAGTGGGTTAGTTTGGTGGGGAGGGAGGGAGGGAGACGCCATGTGTCCCTGTTCCTCTCTTATGGATCGATGACTGATGTGACGTTACGCTGACCTCCGCATGTCGCTCGTCGCATAACACGCTACCGGCGGGCGGAGGCGAAAGCCACTGTTGCGTAATGTGTACTGGCGCCAGACGGCTCTTCCAGGAACCACTAGCCTGTGTCCTCTGACCCGGCTGCCGCTATTTCCGCCCACCAAAATAAAACACCTGGCTTATTTACCACTAGCGAGACGTTCGTTGGTAGACAAGGCAAGGCGGATGTTCGGAGAGTCGTCTCAGGTGGCGTCGCGTTGACAGAACATCTGTTCAATGGCGTGGATGACACTGTTACGGGATAGTTGCAACAACTGCAGTATGTGGAGCACAGCTACTGATAGTGTCTTCAAACGGAAACGACCTGCTTCTCTACTTGTTAAGAATGTTGGGTAAACCATAACCTATTATAGTCTATTCACGGTAAAGTGAGCACTTTCGAAAGCCCTCTCATTTGGAATAATAGTCAATAAATACATTTTATTTTAGCCTCAGACGTTAAATTCCGAGTGCGGTGGAATATACGTGCTGTGTTTATTACTTACATGGCAATATTGATTTAAAAAGGTGGTTAAAGGATACAAAATGGCAGAAAGGTAAAAGTAACTAGGGTCTCAGAAGTGCTCACTTTACCGTGAACAGTCTATACCTTTTCTACTTTAAATGAAAAATTCAAAATTAATAACGGGAACGAAGCTTGGGCAGGTGAACAATGTTTTTCAGACTCTCAGGGCACAGCTGGAGGAACTTCTTCACGAGGGTAATGGAGGACATTGACCCCTGCGGATGTGACATGACTTGACTTCGAATGTCGGGTGACGGTTTTCTACAAGACACCTGGGCGTTGAGTTGGTAGAGGACTGGGAAATAATCTAATTAATTAAATAAATACTTTAATAATCGCGGGAATTAAATAATATTCCGGAAATATTTAAATTTAAACGTTGTTTGAATAAATATTTAAATGGCATAAATACATTATCTACAAGCTAATTGCCGACTTCCCGTTCTGGAACCTCCTGATTCACAAGCGCAGCTAGATGAACACTAAAATTTATTACAATTATATTACCTTAAACGTTTATACTTTCAGTAGTGACTTCCCATGACAATGGTTTCTCACAATTCATAAATTTAATTTAATCATTAATAAGAAAGACAAATTACAACTTTCTTGTTACTTGCTAGATAGGGTCTTGATTAATTAATAGATAGGTATTGGGGAATCGGCCGGAGGAGGACGATTGAAGTAGAGCAACCATCAGTCGGAAGAGCTCCTCCCACTGAACTTATATAAATATACCCTCCTCTGATTTCTTGGAGTAGGGAAGGGGGAGGGTGGGAAAGCGCTTCTGAGGGGACATTCACACCATTTCTCCCAATGGTCGATGAACTGGCGAACCAACAAAATACGCGTTTCCGTTTTTCATCGATCACCTGGTTGTGGCGGAAGCCGGGTACTGAGACCTTTTTCTTCTTTTCTGTTCTGGATCACTAGCTCATTATTAATACTACAGAAAGCATTTAAGATGGAACACTTCTAATTGAACATAGATTTGCCACTACTTTAAAACATTTTGCTGTTGTCGAATATATATTGGAATTTATTAGTGCTACTGCAATTATTTTTGCATTAAATATCATGAAAAGGATTAAAAATTTGCTTTAAATATACTGCGCGCGAATTCCTCGAAAACGGCGGTGTTTACAGAAATGTGACATTTTTCTTTAACTTTAACGTGATCATTTTTTTAAGTGAAAGGATGTGTGATCAAATGAGTAGTATCAACAAAATAATCGAGAAGTAACAGACGGTGCTAGTGAAACAGGTGCCATCGAAATGGATGATGTTGATAAACACAGGTCATATAGGAAACCTAGTAGACAATAAAATAGTGTAAATGAAAATGTCGGTAACGTGGCTAACAAAATAGTGTCGACACAGCAGAGGACGAGAATATAGTGCAAGTGTGAAATTGTGGACATTAAAATATGTAATGTAGAAATGGCAATCATAAAGTGGTGGGCAACAAAATTGGCGATGCAGAAAGTAGAATGAGTTGAATTGAGAAGTTTGATCGGCGCTTTACAGCGAGGTTATGAGCGCCGGTGAGGGTGTAGTAGCGACGTAATGCAAAGGCGGGGGAAACGGGAATACCCTGAGAAAACCCGCTGACCAGCGGCAACGTCCGTCACGTTTCCCACACGCGAAAAACTGGGTGACCCGCCGGGAATCGAATCCGATTCGCCTTAGTTAGAGGCGAGTAGTCTGACCACTACAACACCGCGGCCCCGCATAAAGTAGAATGAAATGAGAAATGGGGCCGCTGAAGAAGGAAAGGGAAGGATTGTTCCAGCGGCAGGAAGTGGTTGGTGTGTTGCAACAAGTTAAGAAGAATGTGATATC
This sequence comes from Clitarchus hookeri, assembly GCA_002778355.1. Lineage (NCBI taxonomy): Eukaryota > Metazoa > Arthropoda > Insecta > Phasmatodea > Phasmatidae > Clitarchus > Clitarchus hookeri. Next base: position 211,612 of record NQII01003998.1, read on the forward strand.
AGCGTAGAGCGAACAGCCGAGAACAGCGGGAAACATACTTGTCAGCAGGCACGCCAACTAATCACTCAGTTTATTTAATAGTTATGCCTATAAAAGAATCCCTCCCATTTGCTGCCAAATCCCACTTAACACATAATAGTTCCTTTTGTTTAGCCAATAAGTTTGTTCATACGCATAGTGAAGCAAATATAATGTGCGCTAGTGCGCGTGGTGTATACGGTAAACAGATCACACCCTCCTCTTCAAGAAAACAAAGGCAATCACATGACGCATATTACATTCCATTTCCATAATCATACAGTATATAAATACTACACACTCTACCACGGGAAACACCCATACCCGTATTAAAATATCGGTTAAAATTATACGTTTATAGATGTTGAAATATTTTCACGTGCATAAGTTTAAATACAAAATATCTTTGAAATACGCGATTGACAGATAAGACCACGGAGTTCAATCGTGACCACCACTGCCAGCCGATGGTGGATCGCTTACATCACCAGCCCCATGTCTACCGGATGTCTTGGCCACCATATGTCATGAAGCAGTAGTCGACAAGCCTAAGATCACTGCATGTTATTACGCCTGTCTTTTACACTCGTGCAAAGCATGTCAAGTCGGAGTCTAGAACAGGCGAAGAGCACACTGTGAAATGACGAATCACCGTACGTGTAGTGGCTGTCTGATGGACACGTGGATGTGGTGAATGACTGATATTACTTACGTGACTGTATTTTTCCCATCGAGAATTTCAGAAGAGGTGGAATCATGGTACTGTCCTGTTTTTCGTGGTATTGTTCTGATCCACTGGTTTTTAAGTGCCCGAGTTTATGAATGCCAAAGCTGACGAAGAAATTTTTAACAATCCGACATTAAATTCACTCATTGGCAATAATGTGAAATTAGCACACTTTAGCATGTCAGTGCATCTACCCGTAAAGCAGAGACTAAAACTGTGCGGTAGTGATGCAACGAATGTCGATTTTTCCACATTCGCGAATGCGAATGCGAATGCGAATATTCACCTCCAACATTCGCGAATGCGAATGCGAATGCG